>JACCIA010000211.1:0-19880 GCA_018906985.1 Apocrypta bakeri
ACCAGTTTAAGATGCTTATCAGAACCTGTATTGCTCGTACTTTGTTTTATTGATTTCTAACCATGAGTTCGCCTTGCAATATGAACAGTTAGACTGCTTCTAACCAGTTCTGGACTGTACCAGTCATGTATGCAGTTAAAATGGTCAGATGTAACAATACTACGTTTAACGGTTTCACATGCGTATCAGATCCTGTATTGCTCATTTTCTAGTTTAAGTGTTTTATCTGATAATTCACCGTCCATTACCACAAGGAAATTGTTCCTGAACCAGTTGTGTACTGTTCCAATGCTGTATGCAGTTAAAATGGTTAGATGTAACGATACTAGGTTTAACAGTTTAAGATGCTTATCAGAACCTGTATTGCTCGTACTTTGTTTTATTGATTTCTAACCATGATTTCGCCTTGCAATATGAACAGTTAGACTGCTTCTAACCAGTTCTGGACTGTACCAATCATGTATGCGTTCAAATGGTCAGATGTAACAATACTACGTTTAACGGTTTCACATGCTTATCAGATCCTGTATTGCTCATTTTCTAGTTTAAGTGTTTTATCTGGTATTTCACCGTCCATTACCACCAAGGAAATTGTTCCTGAACCAGTTGTGTACTGTTCCAATGCTGTATGCAGTTAAAATGGTTAGATGTAACGATACTAGGTTTAACAGTTTAAGATGCTTATCAGAACCTGTATTGCTCGTACTTTGTTTTATTGATTTCTAACCATGAGTTCGCCTTGCAATATGAACAGTTAGACTGCTTCTAACCAGTTCTGGACTGTACCAGTCATGTATGCAGTTAAAATGGTCAGATGTAACAATACTACGTTTAACGGTTTCACATGCGTATCAGATCCTGTATTGCTCATTTTCTAGTTTAAGTGTTTTATCTGATAATTCACCGTCCATTACCACCAAGGAAATTGTTCCTGAACCAGTTGTGTACTGTTCCAATGCTGTATGCAGTTAAAATGGTTAGATGTAACGATACTAGGTTTACCAGTTTAAGATGCTTATCAGAACCTGTATTACTCGTACTTTGTTTTATTGATTTCTAACCATGAGTTCGCCTTGCAATATGAACAGTTAGACTGCTTCTAACCAGTTCTGGACTGTACCAGTCATGTATGCATTTAAAATGGTCAGATGTAACAATACTACGTTTAACGGTTTCACATGCGTATCAGATCCTGTATTGCTCATTTTCTAGTTTAAGTGTTTTATCTGATAATTCACCGTCTATTACCACCAAGGAAATTGTTCCTGAACCAGTTGTGTACTGTTCCAATGCTGTATGCAGTTAAAATGGTTAGATGTAACGATACTAGGTTTACCAGTTTAAGATGCTTATCAGAACTTGTATTGCTCGTAATTTGTTTTATTGATTTCTAACCATGAGTTCGCCTTGCAATATGAACAGTTAGACTGCTTCTAACCAGTTCTGGACTGTACCAGTCATGTATGCAGTTAAAATGGTCAGATGTAACAATACTACGTTTAACGGTTTCACATGCGTATCAGATCCTGTATTGCTCATTTTCTAGTTTAAGTGTTTTATCTGGTATTTCACCGTCCATTACCACCAAGGAAATTGTTCCTGAACCAGTTGTGTACTGTTCCAATGCTGTATGCAGTTAAAATGGTTAGATGTAACGATACTAGGTTTAACAGTTTAAGATGCTTATCAGAACCTGTATTGCTCGTACTTTGTTTTATTGATTTCTAACCATGAGTTCGCCTTGCAATATGAACAGTTAGACTGCTTCTAACCAGTTCTGGACTGTACCAGTCATGTATGCAGTTAAAATGGTCAGATGTAACAATACTACGTTTAACGGTTTCACATGCGTATCAGATCCTGTATTGCTCATTTTCTAGTTTAAGTGTTTTATCTGATAATTCACCGTCCATTACCACCAAGGAAATTGTTCCTGAACCAGTTGTGTACTGTTCCAATGCTGTATGCAGTTAAAATGGTTAGATGTAACGATACTAGGTTTAACAGTTTAAGATGCTTATCAGAACCTGTATTGCTCGTACTTTGTTTTATTGATTTCTAACCATGAGTTCGCCTTGCAATATGAACAGTTAGACTGCTTCTAACCAGTTCTGGACTGTACCAGTCATGTATGCAGTTAAAATGGTCAGATGTAACAATACTACGTTTAACGGTTTCACATGCGTATCAGATCCTGTATTGCTCATTTTCTAGTTTAAGTGTTTTATCTGATATTCACCGTCCATTACCACCAAGGAAATTGTTCCTGAACCAGTTGTGTACTGTTCCAATGCTGTATGCAGTTAAAATGGTTAGATGTAACGATACTAGGTTTAACAGTTTAAGATGCTTATCAGAACCTGTATTGCTCGTACTTTGTTTTATTGATTTCTAACCATGAGTTCGCCTTGCAATATGAACAGTTAGACTGCTTCTAACCAGTTCTGGACTGTACCAATCATGTATGCAGTTCAAATGGTCAGATGTAACAATACTACGTTTAACGGTTTCACATGCTTATCAGATCCTGTATTGCTCATTTTCTAGTTTAAGTGTTTTATCTGATAATTCACCGTCCATTACCACCAAGGAAATTGTTCCTGAACCAGTTGTGTACTGTTCCAATGCTGTATGCAGTTAAAATGGTTAGATGTAACGATACTAGGTTTAACAGTTTAAGATGCTTATCAGAACCTGTATTGCTCGTACTTTGTTTTATTGATTTCTAACCATGAGTTCGCCTTGCAATATGAACAGTTAGACTGCTTCTAACCAGTTCTGGACTGTACCAGTCATGTATGCAGTTAAAATGGTCAGATGTAACAATACTACGTTTAACGGTTTCACATGCGTATCAGATCCTGTATTGCTCATTTTCTAGTTTAAGTGTTTTATCTGATATTCACCGTCCATTACCACTAAGGAAATTGTTCCTGAACCAGTTGTGTACTGTTCCAATGCTGTATGCAGTTAAAATGGTTAGATGTAACGATACTAGGTTTAACAGTTTAAGATGCTTATCAGAACCTGTATTGCTCGTACTTTGTTTTATTGATTTCTAACCATGATTTCGCCTTGCAATATGAACAGTTAGACTGCTTCTAACCAGTTCTGGACTGTACCAATCATGTATGCAGTTCAAATGGTCAGATGTAACAATACTACGTTTAACGGTTTCACATGCGTATCAGATCCTGTATTGCTCATTTTCTAGTTTAAGTGTTTTATCTGATAATTCACCGTCCATTACCACAAGGAAATTGTTCCTGAACCAGTTGTGTACTGTTCCAATGCTGTATGCAGTTAAAATGGTTAGATGTAACGATACTAGGTTTACCAGTTTAAGATGCTTATCAGAACCTGTATTGCTCGTACTTTGTTTTATTGATTTCTAACCATGATTTCGCCTTGCAATATGAACAGTTAGACTGCTTCTAACCAGTTCTGGACTGTACCAATCATGTATGCAGTTCAAATGGTCAGATGTAACAATACTACGTTTAACGGTTTCACATGCGTATCAGATCCTGTATTGCTCATTTTCTAGTTTAAGTGTTTTATCTGATAATTCACCGTCCATTACCACAAGGAAATTGTTCCTGAACCAGTTGTGTACTGTTCCAATGCTGTATGCAGTTAAAATGGTTAGATGTAACGATACTAGGTTTAACAGTTTAAGATGCTTATCAGAACCTGTATTGCTCGTACTTTGTTTTATTGATTTCTAACCATGAGTTCGCCTTGCAATATGAACAGTTAGACTGCTTCTAACCAGTTCTGGACTGTACCAATCATGTATGCAGTTCAAATGGTCAGATGTAACAATACTACGTTTAACGGTTTCACATGCGTATCAGATCCTGTATTGCTCATTTTCTAGTTTAAGTGTTTTATCTGGATATTCACCGTCCATTACCACTAAGGAAATTGTTCCTGAACCAGTTGTGTACTGTTCCAATGCTGTATGCAGTTAAAATGGTTAGATGTAACGATACTAGGTTTACCAGTTTAAGATGCTTATCAGAACCTGTATTGCTCGTACTTTGTTTTATTGATTTCTAACCATGATTTCGCCTTGCAATATGAACAGTTAGACTGCTTCTAACCAGTTCTGGACTGTACCAATCATGTATGCAGTTCAAATGGTCAGATGTAACAATACTACGTTTAACGGTTTCACATGCTTATCAGATCCTGTATTGCTCATTTTCTAGTTTAAGTGTTTTATCTGATAATTCACCGTCCATTACCACAAGGAAATTGTTCCTGAACCAGTTGTGTACTGTTCCAATGCTGTATGCAGTTAAAATGGTTAGATGTAACGATACTAGGTTTACCAGTTTAAGATGCTTATCAGAACCTGTATTGCTCGTACTTTGTTTTATTGATTTCTAACCATGAGTTCGCCTTGCAATATGAACAGTTAGACTGCTTCTAACCAGTTCTGGACTGTACCAGTCATGTATGCAGTTAAAATGGTCAGATGTAACAATACTACGTTTAACGGTTTCACATGCGTATCAGATCCTGTATTGCTCATTTTCTAGTTTAAGTGTTTTATCTGATATTCACCGTCCATTACCACTAAGGAAATTGTTCCTGAACCAGTTGTGTACTGTTCCAATGCTGTATGCAGTTAAAATGGTTAGATGTAACGATTCTAGGTTTACCAGTTTAAGATGCTTATCAGAACCTGTATTGCTCGTACTTTGTTTTATTGATTTCTAACCATGATTTCGCCTTGCAATATGAACAGTTAGACTGCTTCTAACCAGTTCTGGACTGTACCAATCATGTATGCAGTTCAAATGGTCAGATGTAACAATACTACGTTTAACGGTTTCACATGCGTATCAGATCCTGTATTGCTCATTTTCTAGTTTAAGTGTTTTATCTGATAATTCACCGTCCATTACCACAAGGAAATTGTTCCTGAACCAGTTGTGTACTGTTCCAATGCTGTATGCAGTTAAAATGGTTAGATGTAACGATACTAGGTTTACCAGTTTAAGATGCTTATCAGAACCTGTATTGCTCGTACTTTGTTTTATTGATTTCTAACCATGAGTTCGCCTTGCAATATGAACAGTTAGACTGCTTCTAACCAGTTCTGGACTGTACCAATCATGTATGCAGTTCAAATGGTCAGATGTAACAATACTACGTTTAACGGTTTCACATGCGTATCAGATCCTGTATTGCTCATTTTCTAGTTTAAGTGTTTTATCTGGATATTCACCGTCCATTACCACTAAGGAAATTGTTCCTGAACCAGTTGTGTACTGTTCCAATGCTGTATGCAGTTAAAATGGTTAGATGTAACGATTCTAGGTTTACCAGTTTAAGATGCTTATCAGAACCTGTATTGCTCGTACTTTGTTTTATTGATTTCTAACCATGAGTTCGCCTTGCAATATGAACAGTTAGACTGCTTCTAACCAGTTCTGGACTGTACCAATCATGTATGCAGTTCAAATGGTCAGATGTAACAATACTACGTTTAACGGTTTCACATGCGTATCAGATCCTGTATTGCTCATTTTCTAGTTTAAGTGTTTTATCTGATATTCACCGTCCATTACCACAAGGAAATTGTTCCTGAACCAGTTGTGTACTGTTCCAATGCTGTATGCAGTTAAAATGGTTAGATGTAACGATACTAGGTTTAACAGTTTAAGATGCTTATCAGAACCTGTATTGCTCGTACTTTGTTTTATTGATTTCTAACCATGAGTTCGCCTTGCAATATGAACAGTTAGACTGCTTCTAACCAGTTCTGGACTGTACCAATCATGTATGCAGTTCAAATGGTCAGATGTAACAATACTACGTTTAACGGTTTCACATGCGTATCAGATCCTGTATTGCTCATTTTCTAGTTTAAGTGTTTTATCTGGATATTCACCGTCCATTACCACTAAGGAAATTGTTCCTGAACCAGTTGTGTACTGTTCCAATGCTGTATGCAGTTAAAATGGTTAGATGTAACGATTCTAGGTTTACCAGTTTAAGATGCTTATCAGAACCTGTATTGCTCGTACTTTGTTTTATTGATTTCTAACCATGATTTCGCCTTGCAATATGAACAGTTAGACTGCTTCTAACCAGTTCTGGACTGTACCAATCATGTATGCAGTTCAAATGGTCAGATGTAACAATACTACGTTTAACGGTTTCACATGCGTATCAGATCCTGTATTGCTCATTTTCTAGTTTAAGTGTTTTATCTGATATTCACCGTCCATTACCACAAGGAAATTGTTCCTGTACCAGTTGTGTACTGTTCCAATGCTGTATGCAGTTGAAATGGTTAGATGTAACGATACTAGGTTTAACAGTTTAAGATGCTTATCAGAACCTGTATTGCTCGTACTTTGTTTTATTGATTTCTAACCATGAGTTCGCCTTGCAATATGAACAGTTAGACTGCTTCTAACCAGTTCTGGACTGTACCAGTCATGTATGCAGTTAAAATGGTCAGATGTAACAATACTACGTTTAACGGTTTCACATGCGTATCAGATCCTGTATTGCTCATTTTCTAGTTTAAGTGTTTTATCTGGTATTTCACCGTCCATTACCACTAAGGAAATTGTTCCTGAACCAGTTGTGTACTGTTCCAATGCTGTATGCAGTTAAAATGGTTAGATATAACGATTCTAGGTTTACCAGTTTAAGATGCTTATCAGAACCTGTATTGCTCGTACTTTGTTTTATTGATTTCTAACCATGATTTCGCCTTGCAATATGAACAGTTAGACTGCTTCTAACCAGTTCTGGACTGTACCAATCATGTATGCAGTTCAAATGGTCAGATGTAACAATACTACGTTTAACGGTTTCACATGCTTATCAGATCCTGTATTGCTCATTTTCTAGTTTAAGTGTTTTATCTGATATTCACCGTCCATTACCACAAGGAAATTGTTCCTGAACCAGTTGTGTACTGTTCCAATGCTGTATGCAGTTAAAATGGTTAGATGTAACGATTCTAGGTTTACCAGTTTAAGATGCTTATCAGAACCTGTATTGCTCGTACTTTGTTTTATTGATTTCTAACCATGAGTTCGCCTTGCAATATGAACAGTTAGACTGCTTCTAACCAGTTCTGGACTGTACCAATCATGTATGCAGTTCAAATGGTCAGATGTAACAATACTACGTTTAACGGTTTCACATGCTTATCAGATCCTGTATTGCTCATTTTCTAGTTTAAGTGTTTTATCTGATATTCACCGTCCATTACCACCAAGGAAATTGTTCCTGAACCAGTTGTGTACTGTTCCAATGCTGTATGCAGTTAAAATGGTTAGATGTAACGATACTAGGTTTAACAGTTTAAGATGCTTATCAGAACCTGTATTGCTCGTACTTTGTTTTATTGATTTCTAACCATGAGTTCGCCTTGCAATATGAACAGTTAGACTGCTTCTAACCAGTTCTGGACTGTACCAATCATGTATGCCGTTCAAATTGTCAGATGTAACAATACTACGTTTAACGGTTTCACATGCGTATCAGATCCTGTATAGCTCATTTTCTAGTTTAAGTGTTTTATCTGGTATTTCACCGTCCATTACCACTAAGGAAATTGTTCCTGAACCAGTTGTGTACTGTTCCAATGCTGTATGCAGTTAAAATGGTTAGATAGAACGATTCGAGGTTTACCAGTTTAAGATGCTTATCAGAACCTGTATTGCTCGTACTTTGTTTTATTAATTTCTAACCATGATTTCGCCTTGCAATATGAACAGTTAGACTGCTTCTAACCAGTTCTGGACTGTACCAATCATGTATGCAGTTCAAATGGTCAGATGTAACAATACTACGTTTAACGGTTTCACATGCGTATCAGATCCTGTATTGCTCATTTTCTAGTTTAAGTGTTTTATCTGGATATTCACCGTCCATTACCACTAAGGAAATTGTTCCTGAACCAGTTGTGTACTGTTCCAATGCTGTATGCAGTTAAAATGGTTAGATGTAACGATTACTAGGTTTACCAGTTTAAGATGCTTATCAGAACCTGTATTGCTCGTACTTTGTTTTATTGATTTCTAACCATGATTTCGCCTTGCAATATGAACAGTTAGACTGCTTCTAACCAGTTCTGGACTGTACCAATCATGTATGCAGTTCAAATGGTCAGATGTAACAATACTACGTTTAACGGTTTCACATGCGTATCAGATCCTGTATTGCTCATTTTCTAGTTTAAGTGTTTTATCTGATAATTCACCGTCCATTACCACAAGGAAATTGTTCCTGAACCAGTTGTGTACTGTTCCAATGCTGTATGCAGTTAAAATGGTTAGATGTAACGATACTAGGTTTAACAGTTTAAGATGCTTATCAGAACCTGTATTGCTCGTACTTTGTTTTATTGATTTCTAACCATGAGTTCGCCTTGCAATATGAACAGTTAGACTGCTTCTAACCAGTTCTGGACTGTACCAATCATGTATGCAGTTCAAATGGTCAGATGTAACAATACTACGTTTAACGGTTTCACATGCGTATCAGATCCTGTATTGCTCATTTTCTAGTTTAAGTGTTTTATCTGGTATTTCACCGTCCATTACCACTAAGGAAATTGTTCCTGAACCAGTTGTGTACTGTTCCAATGCTGTATGCAGTTAAAATGGTTAGATGTAACGATTCTAGGTTTACCAGTTTAAGATGCTTATCAGAACCTGTATTGCTCGTACTTTGTTTTATTGATTTCTAACCATGATTTCGCCTTGCAATATGAACAGTTAGACTGCTTCTAACCAGTTCTGGACTGTACCAATCATGTATGCAGTTCAAATGGTCAGATGTAACAATACTACGTTTAACGGTTTCACATGCGTATCAGATCCTGTATTGCTCATTTTCTAGTTTAAGTGTTTTATCTGATAATTCACCGTCCATTACCACAAGGAAATTGTTCCTGAACCAGTTGTGTACTGTTCCAATGCTGTATGCAGTTAAAATGGTTAGATGTAACGATACTAGGTTTAACAGTTTAAGATGCTTATCAGAACCTGTATTGCTCGTACTTTGTTTTATTGATTTCTAACCATGAGTTCGCCTTGCAATATGAACAGTTAGACTGCTTCTAACCAGTTCTGGACTGTACCAATCATGTATGCAGTTAAAATGGTCAGATGTAACAATACTACGTTTAACGGTTTCACATGCGTATCAGATCCTGTATTGCTCATTTTCTAGTTTAAGTGTTTTATCTGGTATTTCACCGTCCATTACCACTAAGGAAATTGTTCCTGAACCAGTTGTGTACTGTTCCAATGCTGTATGCAGTTAAAATGGTTAGATGTAACGATTCTAGGTTTAACAGTTTAAGATGCTTATCAGAACCTGTATTGCTCGTACTTTGTTTTATTGATTTCTAACCATGATTTCGCCTTGCAATATGAACAGTTACACTGCTTCTAACCAGTTCTGGACTGTACCAGTCATGTATGCATTTAAAATGGTCAGATGTAACAATACTACGTTTAACGGTTTCACATGCGTATCAGATCCTGTATTGCTCATTTTCTAGTTTAAGTGTTTTATCTGGTATTTCACCGTCCATTACCATTAAGGAAATAGTTTCTGAACCAGTTGTGTACTGTTCCAATGCTGTATGCAGTTAAAATGGTTAGATGTAACGATACTAGGTTTAACAGTTTAAGATGCTTATCAGAACCTGTATTGCTCGTACTTTGTTTTATTGATTTCTAACCATGAGTTCGCCTTGCAATATGAACAGTTAGACTGCTTCTAACCAGTTCTGGACTGTACCAATCATGTATGCTGTACAAATGGTCAGATGTAACAATACTACGTTTAACGGTTTCACATGCGTATCAGATCCTGTATTGCTCATTTTCTAGTTTAAGTGTTTTATCTGGTATTTCACCGTCCATTACCACTAAGGAAATTGTTCCTGAACCAGTTGTGTACTGTTCCAATGGAGTATGCAGTTAAAATGGTTAGATGTAACGATACTAGGTTTACCAGTTTAATATGCTTATCAGAACCTGTATTGCTCGTACTTTGTTTTATTGATTTCTAACCATGAGTTCGCCTTGCAATATGAACAGTTAGACTGCTTCTAACCAGTTCTGGACTGTACCAAGTCATGTATGCAGTTCAAATGGTCAGATGTAACAATACTACGTTTAACGGTTTCACATGCGTATCAGATCCTGTATTGCTCATTTTCTAGTTTAAGTGTTTTATCTGATAATTCACCGTCCATTACCACCAAGGAAATTGTTCCTGAACCAGTTGTGTACTGTTCCAATGCTGTATGCAGTTAAAATGGTTAGATGTAACGATACTAGGTTTACCAGTTTAAGATGCTTATCAGAACCTGTATTGCTCGTACTTTGTTTTATTGATTTCTAACCATGAGTTCGCCTTGCAATATGAACAGTTAGACTGCTTCTAACCAGTTCTGGACTGTACCAATCATGTATGCAGTTAAAATGGTCAGATGTAACAATACTACGTTTAACGGTTTCACATGCGTATCAGATCCTGTATTGCTCATTTTCTAGTTTAAGTGTTTTATCTGGATATTCACCGTCCATTACCACCAAGGAAATTGTTCCTGAACCAGTTGTGTACTGTTCCAATGCTGTATGCAGTTAAAATGGTTAGATGTAACGATTACTAGGTTTACCAGTTTAAGATGCTTATCAGAACCTGTATTGCTCGTACTTTGTTTTATTGATTTCTAACCATGATTTCGCCTTGCAATATGAACAGTTAGACTGCTTCTAACCAGTTCTGGACTGTACCAATCATGTATGCAGTTAAAATGGTCAGATGTAACAATACTACGTTTAACGGTTTCACATGCGTATCAGATCCTGTATTGCTCATTTTCTAGTTTAAGTGTTTTATCTGATAATTCACCGTCCATTACCACCAAGGAAATTGTTCCTGAACCAGTTGTGTACTGTTCCAATGCTGTATGCAGTTAAAATGGTTAGATGTAACGATTCTAGGTTTACCAGTTTAAGATGCTTATCAGAACCTGTATTGCTCGTACTTTGTTTTATTGATTTCTAACCATGAGTTCGCCTTGCAATATGAACAGTTAGACTGCTTCTAACCAGTTCTGGACTGTACCAATCATGTATGCAGTTAAAATGGTCAGATGTAACAATACTACGTTTAACGGTTTCACATGCGTATCAGATCCTGTATTGCTCATTTTCTAGTTTAAGTGTTTTATCTGGATATTCACCGTCCATTACCACTAAGGAAATTGTTCCTGAACCAGTTGTGTACTGTTCCAATGCTGTATGCAGTTAAAATGGTTAGATGTAACGATACTAGGTTTAACAGTTTAAGATGCTTATCAGAACCTGTATTGCTCGTACTTTGTTTTATTGATTTCTAACCATGATTTCGCCTTGCAATATGAACAGTTAGACTGCTTCTAACCAGTTCTGGACTGTACCAATCATGTATGCAGTTCAAATGGTCAGATGTAACAATACTACGTTTAACGGTTTCACATGCGTATCAGATCCTGTATTGCTCATTTTCTAGTTTAAGTGTTTTATCTGATAATTCACCGTCCATTACCACCAAGGAAATTGTTCCTGAACCAGTTGTGTACTGTTCCAATGCTGTATGCAGTTAAAATGGTTAGATGTAACGATACTAGGTTTAACAGTTTAAGATGCTTATCAGAACCTGTATTGCTCGTACTTTGTTTTATTGATTTCTAACCATGAGTTCGCCTTGCAATATGAACAGTTAGAATGCTTCTAAACCAGTTCTGGACTGTACCAGTCATGTATGCAGTTAAAATGGTCAGATGTAACAATACTACGTTTAACGGTTTCACATGCGTATCAGATCCTGTATTGCTCATTTTCTAGTTTAAGTGTTTTATCTGGTATTTCACCGTCCATTACCACTAAGGAAATTGTTCCTGAACCAGTTGTGTACTGTTCCAATGCTGTATGCAGTTAAAATGGTTAGATGTAACGATACTAGGTTTACCAGTTTAAGATGCTTATCAGAACCTGTATTGCTCGTACTTTGTTTTATTGATTTCTAACCATGAGTTCGCCTTGCAATATGAACAGTTAGACTGCTTCTAACCAGTTCTGGACTGTACCAATCATGTATGCAGTTCAAATGGTCAGATGTAACAATACTACGTTTAACGGTTTCACATGCGTATCAGATCCTGTATTGCTCATTTTCTAGTTTAAGTGTTTTATCTGGATATTCACCGTCCATTACCACAAGGAAATTGTTCCTGAACCAGTTGTGTACTGTTCCAATGCTGTATGCAGTTAAAATGGTTAGATGTAACGATACTAGGTTTAACAGTTTAAGATGCTTATCAGAACCTGTATTGCTCGTACTTTGTTTTATTGATTTCTAACCATGAGTTCGCCTTGCAATATGAACAGTTAGACTGCTTCTAACCAGTTCTGGACTGTACCAATCATGTATGCAGTTCAAATGGTCAGATGTAACAATACTACGTTTAACGGTTTCACATGCGTATCAGATCCTGTATTGCTCATTTTCTAGTTTAAGTGTTTTATCTGGTATTTCACCGTCCATTACCACCAAGGAAATTGTTCCTGAACCAGTTGTGTACTGTTCCAATGCTGTATGCAGTTAAAATGATTAGATGTAACAATACTAGGTTTAACAGTTTAAGATGCTTATCAGAACCTGTATTGCTCGTACTTTGTTTTATTGATTTTTAACCATGAGTTCGCCTTGCAATATGAACAGCTAGACTGCTTCTAACCAGTTCTGGACTGTACCAATCATGTATGCAGTTAAAATGGTCAGATGTAACAATACTACGTTTAACGGTTTCACATGCGTATCAGATCCTGTATTGCTCATTTTCTAGTTTAAGTGTTTTATCTGATAATTCACCGTCCATTACCACTAAGGAAATTGTTCCTGAACCAGTTGTGTACTGTTCCAATGCTGTATGCAGTTAAAATGGTTAGATGTAACGATACTAGGTTTAACAGTTTAAGATGCTTATCAGAACCTGTATTGCTCGTACTTTGTTTTATTGATTTCTAACCATGAGTTTGCCTTGCAATATGAACAGTTAGACTGCTTCTAACCAGTTCTGGACTGTACCAATCATGTATGCAGTTAAAATGGTCAGATGTAACAATACTACGTTTAACGGTTTCACATGCGTATCAGATCCTGTATTGCTCATTTTCTAGTTTAAGTGTTTTATCTGGATATTCACCGTCCATTACCACCAAGGAAATTGTTCCTGAACCAGTTGTGTACTGTTCCAATGCTGTATGCAGTTAAAATGGTTAGATGTAACGATACTAGGTTTACCAGTTTAAGATGCTTATCAGAACCTGTATTGCTCGTACTTTGTTTTATTGATTTCTAACCATGAGTTCGCCTTGCAATATGAACAGTTAGACTGCTTCTAACCAGTTCTGGACTGTACCAATCATGTATGCAGTTAAAATGGTCAGATGTAACAATACTACGTTTAACGGTTTCACATGCGTATCAGATCCTGTATTGCTCATTTTCTAGTTTAAGTGTTTTATCTGGATATTCACCGTCCATTACCACCAAGGAAATTGTTCCTGAACCAGTTGTGTACTGTTCCAATGCTGTATGCAGTTAAAATGGTTAGATGTAACGATACTAGGTTTAACAGTTTAAGATGCTTATCAGAACCTGTATTGCTCGTACTTTGTTTTATTGATTTCTAACCATGAGTTCGCCTTGCAATATGAACAGTTAGACTGCTTCTAACCAGTTCTGGACTGTACCAATCATGTATGCAGTTCAAATGGTCAGATGTAACAATACTACGTTTAACGGTTTCACATGCGTATCAGATCCTGTATTGCTCATTTTCTAGTTTAAGTGTTTTATCTGATATTCACCGTCCATTACCACCAAGGAAATTGTTCCTGAACCAGTTGTGTACTGTTCCAATGCTGTATGCAGTTAAAATGGTTAGATGTAACGATACTAGGTTTACCAGTTTAAGATGCTTATCAGAACCTGTATTGCTCGTACTTTGTTTTATTGATTTCTAACCATGAGTTCGCCTTGCAATATGAACAGTTAGACTGCTTCTAACCAGTTCTGGACTGTACCAATCATGTATGCAGTTCAAATGGTCAGATGTAACAATACTACGTTTAACGGTTTCACATGCGTATCAGATCCTGTATTGCTCATTTTCTAGTTTAAGTGTTTTATCTGGTATTTCACCGTCCATTACCACCAAGGAAATTGTTCCTGAACCAGTTGTGTACTGTTCCAATGCTGTATGCAGTTAAAATGGTTAGATGTAACGATACTAGGTTTAACAGTTTAAGATGCTTATCAGAACCTGTATTGCTCGTACTTTGTTTTATTGATTTCTAACCATGAGTTCGCCTTGCAATATGAACAGTTAGACTGCTTCTAACCAGTTCTGGACTGTACCAATCATGTATGCAGTTCAAATGGTCAGATGTAACAATACTACGTTTAACGGTTTCACATGCTTATCAGATCCTGTATTGCTCATTTTCTAGTTTAAGTGTTTTATCTGATATTCACCGTCCATTACCACCAAGGAAATTGTTCCTGAACCAGTTGTGTACTGTTCCAATGCTGTATGCAGTTAAAATGGTTAGATGTAACGATACTAGGTTTACCAGTTTAAGATGCTTATCAGAACCTGTATTGCTCGTACTTTGTTTTATTGATTTCTAACCATGATTTCGCCTTGCAATATGAACAGTTAGACTGCTTCTAACCAGTTCTGGACTGTACCAATCATGTATGCAGTTCAAATGGTCAGATGTAACAATACTACGTTTAACGGTTTCACATGCGTATCAGATCCTGTATTGCTCATTTTCTAGTTTAAGTGTTTTATCTGGATATTCACCGTCCATTACCACCAAGGAAATTGTTCCTGAACCAGTTGTGTACTGTTCCAATGCTGTATGCAGTTAAAATGGTTAGATGTAACGATACTAGGTTTAACAGTTTAAGATGCTTATCAGAACCTGTATTGCTCGTACTTTGTTTTATTGATTTCTAACCATGAGTTCGCCTTGCAATATGAACAGTTAGACTGCTTCTAACCAGTTCTGGACTGTACCAGTCATGTATGCAGTTCAAATGGTCAGATGTAACAATACTACGTTTAACGGTTTCACATGCGTATCAGATCCTGTATTGCTCATTTTCTAGTTTAAGTGTTTTATCTGGTATTTCACCGTCCATTACCACCAAGGAAATTGTTCCTGAACCAGTTGTGTACTGTTCCAATGCTGTATGCAGTTAAAATGGTTAGATGTAACGATACTAGGTTTACCAGTTTAAGATGCTTATCAGAACCTGTATTGCTCGTACTTTGTTTTATTGATTTCTAACCATGAGTTCGCCTTGCAATATGAACAGTTAGACTGCTTCTAACCAGTTCTGGACTGTACCAATCATGTATGCAGTTAAAATGGTCAGATGTAACAATACTACGTTTAACGGTTTCACATGCGTATCAGATCCTGTATTGCTCATTTTCTAGTTTAAGTGTTTTATCTGGTATTTCACCGTCCATTACCACTAAGGAAATTGTTCCTGAACCAGTTGTGTACTGTTCCAATGCTGTATGCAGTTAAAATGGTTAGATGTAACGATACTAGGTTTACCAGTTTAAGATGCTTATCAGAACCTGTATTGCTCGTACTTTGTTTTATTGATTTCTAACCATGAGTTTCGCCTTGCAATATGAACAGTTAGACTGCTTCTAACCAGTTCTGGACTGTACCAATCATGTATGCAGTTCAAATGGTCAGATGTAACAATACTACGTTTAACGGTTTCACATGCTTATCAGATCCTGTATTGCTCATTTTCTAGTTTAAGTGTTTTATCTGATATTTCACCGTCCATTACCACCAAGGAAATTGTTCCTGAACCAGTTGTGTACTGTTCCAATGCTGTATGCAGTTAAAATGGTTAGATGTAACGATACTAGGTTTAACAGTTTAAGATGCTTATCAGAACCTGTATTGCTCGTACTTTGTTTTATTGATTTCTAACCATGAGTTTCGCCTTGCAATATGAACAGTTAGACTGCTTCTAACCAGTTCTGGACTGTACCAATCATGTATGCAGTTCAAATGGTCAGATGTAACAATACTACGTTTAACGGTTTCACATGCTTATCAGATCCTGTATTGCTCATTTTCTAGTTTAAGTGTTTTATCTGGTATTTCACCGTCCATTACCACAAGGAAATTGTTCCTGAACCAGTTGTGTACTGTTCCAATGCTGTATGCAGTTAAAATGGTTAGATGTAACGATTACTAGGTTTACCAGTTTAAGATGCTTATCAGAACCTGTATTGCTCGTACTTTGTTTTATTGATTTCTAACCATGATTTCGCCTTGCAATATGAACAGTTAGACTGCTTCTAACCAGTTCTGGACTGTACCAATCATGTATGCAGTTCAAATGGTCAGATGTAACAATACTACGTTTAACGGTTTCACATGCTTATCAGATCCTGTATTGCTCATTTTCTAGTTTAAGTGTTTTATCTGGTATTTCACCGTCCATTACCACCAAGGAAATTGTTCCTGAACCAGTTGTGTACTGTTCCAATGCTGTATGCAGTTAAAATGGTTAGATGTAACGATACTAGGTTTAACAGTTTAAGATGCTTATCAGAACCTGTATTGCTCGTACTTTGTTTTATTGATTTCTAACCATGATTTCGCCTTGCAATATGAACAGTTAGACTGCTTCTAACCAGTTCTGGACTGTACCAATCATGTATGCAGTTCAAATGGTCAGATGTAACAATACTACGTTTAACGGTTTCACATGCCTTATCAGATCCTGTATTGCTCATTTTCTAGTTTAAGTGTTTTATCTGGTATTTCACCGTCCATTACCACCAAGGAAATTGTTCCTGAACCAGTTGTGTACTGTTCCAATGCTGTATGCAGTTAAAATGGTTAGATGTAACGATACTAGGTTTACCAGTTTAAGATGCTTATCAGAACCTGTATTGCTCGTACTTTGTTTTATTGATTTCTAACCATGAGTTCGCCTTGCAATATGAACAGTTAGACTGCTTCTAACCAGTTCTGGACTGTACCAATCATGTATGCAGTTCAAATGGTCAGATGTAACAATACTACGTTTAACGGTTTCACATGCGTATCAGATCCTGTATTGCTCATTTTCTAGTTTAAGTGTTTTATCTGGTATTTCACCGTCCATTACCACCAAGGAAATTGTTCCTGAACCAGTTGTGTACTGTTCCAATGCTGTATGCAGTTAAAATGGTTAGATGTAACGATACTAGGTTTACCAGTTTAAGATGCTTATCAGAACCTGTATTGCTCGTACTTTGTTTTATTGATTTCTAACCATGATTTCGCCTTGCAATATGAACAGTTAGACTGCTTCTAACCAGTTCTGGACTGTACCAATCATGTATGCAGTTCAAATGGTCAGATGTAACAATACTACGTTTAACGGTTTCACATGCGTATCAGATCCTGTATTGCTCATTTTCTAGTTTAAGTGTTTTATCTGGTATTTCACCGTCCATTACCACCAAGGAAATTGTTCCTGAACCAGTTGTGTACTGTTCCAATGCTGTATGCAGTTAAAATGGTTAGATGTAACGATACTAGGTTTACCAGTTTAAGATGCTTATCAGAACCTGTATTGCTCGTACTTTGTTTTATTGATTTCTAACCATGATTTCGCCTTGCAATATGAACAGTTAGACTGCTTCTAACCAGTTCTGGACTGTACCAATCATGTATGCCGTTCAAATGGTCAGATGTAACAATACTACGTTTAACGGTTTCACATGCCTTATCAGATCCTGTATTGCTCATTTTCTAGTTTAAGTGTTTTATCTGGTATTTCACCGTCCATTACCACCAAGGAAATTGTTCCTGAACCAGTTGTGTACTGTTCCAATGCTGTATGCAGTTAAAATGGTTAGATGTAACGATACTAGGTTTACCAGTTTAAGATGCTTATCAGAACCTGTATTGCTCGTACTTTGTTTTATTGATTTCTAACCATGATTTCGCCTTGCAATATGAACAGTTAGACTGCTTCTAACCAGTTCTGGACTGTACCAATCATGTATGCAGTTCAAATGGTCAGATGTAACAATACTACGTTTAACGGTTTCACATGCTTATCAGATCCTGTATTGCTCATTTTCTAGTTTAAGTGTTTTATCTGGTATTTCACCGTCCATTACCACCAAGGAAATTGTTCCTGAACCAGTTGTGTACTGTTCCAATGCTGTATGCAGTTAAAATGGTTAGATGTAACGATACTAGGTTTAACAGTTTAAGATGCTTATCAGAACCTGTATTGCTCGTACTTTGTTTTATTGATTTCTAACCATGAGTTTCGCCTTGCAATATGAACAGTTAGACTGCTTCTAACCAGTTCTGGACTGTACCAATCATGTATGCAGTTCAAATGGTCAGATGTAACAATACTACGTTTAACGGTTTCACATGCTTATCAGATCCTGTATTGCTCATTTTCTAGTTTAAGTGTTTTATCTGGTATTTCACCGTCCATTACCACCAAGGAAATTGTTCCTGAACCAGTTGTGTACTGTTCCAATGCTGTATGCAGTTAAAATGGTTAGATAGTAACGATACTAGGTTTACCAGTTTAAGATGCTTATCAGAACCTGTATTGCTCGTACTTTGTTTTATTGATTTCTAACCATGATTTCGCCTTGCAATATGAACAGTTAGACTGCTTCTAACCAGTTCTGGACTGTACCAATCATGTATGCAGTTCAAATGGTCAGATGTAACAATACTACGTTTAACGGTTTCACATGCTTATCAGATCCTGTATTGCTCATTTTCTAGTTTAAGTGTTTTATCTGGTATTTCACCGTCCATTACCACCAAGGAAATTGTTCCTGAACCAGTTGTGTACTGTTCCAATGCTGTATGCAGTTAAAATGGTTAGATGTAACGATACTAGGTTTAACAGTTTAAGATGCTTATCAGAACCTGTATTGCTCGTACTTTGTTTTATTGATTTCTAACCATGATTTCGCCTTGCAATATGAACAGTTAGACTGCTTCTAACCAGTTCTGGACTGTACCAATCATGTATGCCGTTCAAATGGTCAGATGTAACAATACTACGTTTAACGGTTTCACATGCTTATCAGATCCTGTATTGCTCATTTTCTAGTTTAAGTGTTTTATCTGGTATTTCACCGTCCATTACCACCAAGGAAATTGTTCCTGAACCAGTTGTGTACTGTTCCAATGCTATATGGAGTTAAAATGTTTAGATGTAACGATACTAGGTTTACCAGTTTAAGATGCTTATCAGAACCTGTATTGCTCGTACTTTGTTTTATTGATTTCTAACCATGAGTTCGCCTTGCAATATGAACAGTTAGACTGCTTCTAACCAGTTCTGGACTGTACCAATCATGTATGCCGTTCAAATGGTCAGATGTAACAATACTACGTTTAACGGTTTCACATGCGTATCAGATGCTGTATTGCTCATTTTCTAGTTTAAGTGTTTTATCTGGTATTTCACCGTCCATTACCACCAAGGAAATTGTTCCTGAACCAGTTGTGTACTGTTCCAATGCTGTATGCAGTTAAAATGGTTAGATGTAACGATACTAGGTTTACCAGTTTAAGATGCTTATCAGAACCTGTCTTGCTCGTACTTAGTTTTTATTGATTTCTAACCATGAGTTCGCCTTGCAATATGAACAATTTGAATGTTCTAAACCAGTTCTGGACTGTACCAGCCACGTATGCAGTTCAAATGATCAGATGTAACAATACTACGTTTAACGGTTTACTCGGTTT
>JACCIA010000212.1:0-19782 GCA_018906985.1 Apocrypta bakeri
GGAAATTTCCAGAAACAAATTCCCTTTCTGAAGTGCAATATCCATTCTGAGAATGGAACTTTCCAGAAACGAACGGAAATTTCCAGAAACGAAGGGAAATTTCCATAATCGAAGGAACAATTCGAGAAACGAAGGGAAATTTTCAGAATCGAAGGAATTTCAGAAACGAATGGAAATTTGCAGAAACGAATAGAAAATTACAGAAATGAAGGGAAATTTCCAGAAAACGAATGGAATTTGCAGAAAACGAATAGAAAGTTACAGAAATGAAGGGAAATTTCCAGAAACGAATGGAATACCAAAAAACGGATGAAAATTTCCAGAATGGAAGGTAATTTCGAGAAACGAATGAAAATTCCAAAATCGAACGGAAATTTCCAGAAACGAAATTCCCTTTCTGAAGGGGCAGTATCCATTCTGAGAATAGAAATTTCCAGCAAAGAAGGGACATTTCCAGAAACGAATGGTAATTACCAAAGACGGATGAAAATTGGCCAGAATCGAAGGGAAATTTCCAGAATCGAAGGGAAATTTTCCAGAATGGAAGGTAAATTTGCGAGAAACGAAGGAAATTTCGAGAAACGAAGGGAAAAATTCGAGAAACGAAGGGAATTTCAAGAAACGAATTGTTATTTCCAGAAACGGAGGGTATTTTGAAGAAACGAATAGAAATTTCCAGAAATGTATTCCAATTTCTGAAGGGCAATATCCATTCTGAGAATAGAAATTTCCAGAAACGAATGGAAAATTCCAGAAATCGAAGGGAAATTTCCAGAATGGAAGTAAATTTCGAGAAACGAAGGGAAATTTCGAGAAACGAAGGAAAAAATTCGAGAAACGAAGGAAATTTCCAGAATCGAAGGGAAATTTCCAGAAACGAATGGAAATTGGCAGAATCTAATGGAAAATTCCAGAAAACGAATTCCCTTTCTGAAGGGCAATATCCATTTTAAGAATGAAATTTCCAGCAAGGAGAGAATTTTCAAGAAACGAATGGATATTTCTAGAAACGTATTCCATTTCTGAAGGGCAATATCCATTCTGAGAAAGAAATTTCCAGAAACGAAGGGAAATTTCCAGAATGGAAGGTAAATTTCGAGGAAACGAAGGGAAATTTCCAATAACGAAGTGAAATTTCGAGAAAGGAAGGGAAATTTCCAGAAACGAAGGAAAAATTCGAGAAACGAAGGGAAATTTCCAGACACGTACGGAAATTTCCAGAAACGAATTCCCTTTCTGAAGTGCAATATCCATTCTGAGAATGGAACTTTCCAGAAACGAACGGAAATTTCCAGAAACGAAGGGAAATTTCCATAATCGAAGGAACAATTCGAGAAACGAAGGGAAATTTTCAGAATCGAAGGGAATTTTCCAGAATCGAAGGAAAAAATCGAGAAACGAAGGGAAATTTCCAAAATCGAAGGGAACTTTTCAGAAACGAATGGAAATTTCCAGAATCGAAGAGAAATTTCCAGAATTGAAGGGAAATTTCCAGAAACGAAGCGAAATTTCCAAAAATGAATTCCATTTCTGAGGGCAATATCCATTCTGATAATGGAAATTTCTAGAAACGATTTGAAATTTCTGAAAGGGGATTTCTGAAGGGGATTCATTTCTTTCGGAAGGGAAATTTCCAGAATGGAAGGTAAATTTCTAGAAACAATTTGAAATTTCTGAAAGGGGATTTCTGAAGGGGATTCATTTCTTTCGGAAGGGAAATTTCCAGAATGGAAGGGAAATTTCCAGAGTCGAAGGGAAATTTCCAGAAACAAATTCCCTTTTAGAAGGGCAATATCCATTCTAAGAATGGAAATTTCCAGAAACGGAGGGCATTTTCTAGAAACGAATGGATAATTCCAAAAACGAAGGGAAATTTTCAGAATCGAAGAGAAATTTTCAGAAACGAAGGGAAATTTCCAGAATGGAAGGTATATTTCCAGAATGGAAGGGAAATTTCGAGAAACGTAGGGAAATTTCCAAAAACGAAGGGATATTTCCAGAATCGAAGGAAAAATTCGAAAAACGAAGGGAAATGTTCAGAATCGAAGGGAATTTTCCAGAATCGAAGGGAACTTTTCAGAAACGAATGGAAATTTCCAGAATCGAAGGGAACTTTTCAGAAACGAATGGAAATTTCCAGAATCGAAGTGAAATTTCCAGAATTGAAGGGAAATTTCCAGAAACGAAGCGAAATTTCCAAAAATGAATTCCATTTCTGAGGGCAATATCCATTCTGATAATGGAAATTTCTAGAAACGATTTGAAATTTCTGAAAGGGGATTTCTGAAGGGGATTCATTTCTTTCGGAAGGGAAATTTCCAGAATGGAAGGTAAATTTCGAGAAACGAAGGGAAATTTCCAAAAACGAAGGGAAATTTCGAAAAACGAAGGGAAATTTCCATAATCGAAGGAACAATTCGAGAAACGAAGGGAAATTTTCAGAATCGAAGGGAAATTTCCAGAAACGAATGGAAATTTGCAGAAACGAATAGAATTTTCCAGAAACGAAGGGAAATTTCCAGAGTCGAAGGGAAATTACCAAAAACGGATGAAAATTGCCAGAAACGAAGGAAAATTTCCAGAAAACGAATGGAATTTTCCAAAATCGAAGGGAAATTTCCAGAAACGAATTCCCTTTCAGAAGGGCAATATCCATTCTAAGAATGGAAATTTCCAGAAACGGAGGAAATTTTCTAGAAACGAATAGAAATTTCCAGGGATATATTTCCATTTCTAAAGGGCAATATCCATTCTGAGAATAGAAATTTCCAGCAATGAAGAGAATTTTCAAGAAACGAATGGATAATTCCAGAAACGAAGGGAAATTTCCAGAAACGAATTCCCATTCTGAAGGGCAATATCCATTCTGAGAATAGAAATTTCCAGAAATGTATTCCATTTCTGAAGGGCAATATCCATTCTGAGAATAGAAATTTCCAGAAACTAATGGAAAATTCCAGAAACGAAGGGAAATTTCCAGAATGGAAGGTAAATTTCGAGAAACGAAGGGAAAAATTCGAGAAACGAAGGGAAATTTCCAGAATCGAAGGGAAATTTCCAGAAACGAATGGAAATTACCAAAGACGGATGAAAATTGCCAGAATCGAAGGCAAATTTCCAGAATCGAAGGGAAATTTCCAGAATCGAAGGGAAATTTCCAGAAACGAATGTAAATTTCCAGAAAAGAAGAGACATTTCCAGAAACGAACGGAAATTTCCCAGAAACGAAGGCAAATTTCCAGAAACGGAGGGAATTTTCCAGAAACGAATGGAAATTTGCAGAGACGAAGGGAAATTTCCAGAAAGGAATTCCATTTCTGAAGGGCTATATCCATTCTGAGAATAGAAATTTCCAGAAACGAAGGGATTTTTCAAGAAATGAATGAAAATTTCCAGAAACGGAGGGAATTTTCCAGAAACGAAGGGACATTTCCAGAAACGAACGGAAATTTCCAGAAACGAATGGAAAATTCCAGAATCGAAGGGAAATTTCCAGAAACGAATGGAAATTTGCAGAAACGAATGGATAATTCCAGCAACGAATAGAATTTTCCAGAAACGAAAGGAAATTTTCAGAATCGAAGGGAAATTTTCAGAAACAAAGGGAAATTTCCAGAAACGAATGGAAATTAGCAGAAACGAATGGAAAATTACAGAAATGAAGGGAAATTTCTAGAAACGAATGGAAATTTCCAGAAACGGAGGGAATTTTTCAAGAAACGAATGGAAATTTCCAGGAATATATTTCCATTTCTAAAGGGCAATATCCATTCTGAGAATAGAAATTTCCAGCAATGAAGAGAATTTTCAAGAAACGAATGGATAATTCCAGAAACGAAGGGAAATTTCCAGAATGTATGGTAAATTTCGAGAAACGAATGGAAAATTCCAAAATCGAACGGAAATTTCCAGAAACGAATTCCCTTTCTGAAGTGCAATATCCATTCTGAGAATGGAACTTTCCAGAAACGAACGGAAATTTCCAGAAACGAAGGGAAATTTCCATAATCGAAGGAAAAATTCGAGAAACGAAGGGAAATTTTCAGAATCGAAGGGAAATTTCCAGAAATGAATGGAAATTTGCAGAAACGAATGGATAATTCCAGAAACGAATAGAATTTTCCAGAAACGAAAGGAAATTTTCAGAATCGAAGAGAAATTTTCAGAAACGAAGGGAAATTTCCAGAATGGAAGGTAAATTTCGAGAAACGAAGGGAAATTTCGAGAAACGTAGGGAAATTTCCAGAATCGAAGGAAAAATTCGAAAAACGAAGGGAAATGTTCAGAATCGAAGGGAATTTTCCAGAATCGAAGGAAAAAATCGAGAAACGAAGGGAAATTTCAAAAATCGAAGGGAAATTTCCAGAACCGAAGGGAAATTTCGAGAAAGGAATTCCATTACTAAGGAAAGTATGCATTCTGAGATTGGTAATTTCAAGAATCGAAGGGAAATTTCCAGAAACGAATGGAAATTTCCTGAATCGAAGGTAAATTTCCAGAAACGAATGCAAATTACCAGAAACGAATGTAAATTTCCAGAATAGAAGGGAAATTTCCAGGAAGGAATTCCATTACTAAAGGAAAGTATCCATTCTGAGAATGGAAATTTCCAGAATCGAAGGGAAATTTCCAGAAACGAATGGAAATTTCCAGCATCGAAGGGAAATTTCCAGAAAGGAATTCCATTACTAAAGGAAAGTATCCATTCTGAGAATGGAAATTTCCAGAATCGAAAGGAAATTTCCAGAAACGAATGGAATTTTCCAGAAACGAAGGGAAATTTCCAGAAACAAATTCCCTTTCTGAAGGACAATATACATTCTGATAATGGAAATTTCCAGAAACGAATGGAAATTTCCAGAAACGAAGCGAAATTTCCAAAACGAAGGGAAATTTCCAGAATCGAAGAGACATTTCCAGAAACGAATGGAAATTTCCAGAATAGAATGGAAATTTCCAGCATCGAAGGGAAATTTCCAGAATCGAAGGGAAATTTCCAGAAACGAATGTAAATTTCCAGAATAGAAGGGAAATTTCCAGGAAGGAATTCCATTACTAAAGGAAAGTATCCATTCTGAGAATGGAACTTTCCAGAAACGAACGGAAATTTCCAGAAACGAAGGGAATTTCCATAATCGAAGGAACAATTCGAGAAACGAAGGGAAATTTTCAGAATCGAAGGGAAATTTCCAGAAACGAATGGAAATTTGCAGAAACGAATAGAAAATTACAGAAATGAAGGGAAATTTCCAGAAACGAATGGAAATTACCAAAAACGGATGAAAATTTCCAGAATGGAAGGTAAATTTCGAGAAACGAATGGAAAATTCCAAAATCGAACGGAAATTTCCAGAAACGAATTCCCTTTCTGAAGGGCAGTATCCATTCTGAGAATAGAAATTTCCAGCAAAGAAGGGACATTTCCAGAAACGAATGGTAATTACCAAAGACGGATGAAAATTGCCAGAATCGAAGGGAAATTTCCAGAATCGAAGGGAAATTTCCAGAATGGAAGGTAAATTTCGAGAAAAGAAGGGAAATTTCGAGAAACGAAGGGAAAAATTCGAGAAACGAAGGGAATTTTCAAGAAACGAATTGTTATTTCCAGAAACGGAGGGAATTTTGAAGAAACGAATAGAAATTTCCAGAAATGTATTCCATTTCTGAAGGGCAATATCCATTCTGAGAATAGAAATTTCCAGAAACGAATGGAAAATTCCAGAAACGAAGGGAAATTTCCAGAATGGAAGGTAAATTTCGAGAAACGAAGGGAAATTTCGAGAAACGAAGGGAAAAATTCGAGAAACGAAGGGAAATTTCCAGAATCGAAGGGAAATTTCCAGAAACGAATGGAAATTGGCAGAATCTAATGGAAAATTCCAGAAACGAAGTGAAATTTCCAAAATCGAAGGGAAATTTCCAGGCTCGATGGAAAAATTCGAGAAATGAAGGGAAATTTCCAGAATCGAAGGGTAATTTCCAGAAACGAAGGGTCATTTCCAGAAACGAATGGAAATTTCCAGAAACGAATTCCCTTTCTGAAGGGCAATATCCATTTTAAGAATGAAAATTTCCAGCAAGGAAGAGAATTTTCAAGAAACGAATGGATATTTCTAGAAACGTATTCCATTTCTGAAGGGCAATATCCATTCTGAGAATAGAAATTTCCAGAAACGAAGGGAAATTTCCAGAATGGAAGGTAAATTTCGAGAAACGAAGGGAAATTTCCAATAACGAAGTGAAATTTCGAGAAAGGAAGGGAAATTTCCAGAAACGAAGGAAAAATTCGAGAAACGAAGGGAAATTTCCAGACACGTACGGAAATTTCCAAAAACGAAGGGATATTTCCAGAATCGAAGGAAAAATTCGAAAAACGAAGGGAAATGTTCAGAATCGAAGGGAATTTTCCAGAATCGAAGGGAACTTTTCAGAAACGAATGGAAATTTCCAGAATCGAAGGGAACTTTTCAGAAACGAATGGAAATTTCCAGAATCGAAGTGAAATTTCCAGAATTGAAGGGAAATTTCCAGAAACGAAGCGAAATTTCCAAAAATGAATTCCATTTCTGAGGGCAATATCCATTCTGATAATGGAAATTTCTAGAAACGATTTGAAATTTCTGAAAGGGGATTTCTGAAGGGGATTCATTTCTTTCGGAAGGGAAATTTCCAGAATGGAAGGTAAATTTCGAGAAACGAAGGGAAATTTCCAAAAACGAAGGGAAATTTCGAAAAACGAAGGGAAATTTCCATAATCGAAGGAACAATTCGAGAAACGAAGGGAAATTTTCAGAATCGAAGGGAAATTTCCAGAAACGAATGGAAATTTGCAGAAACGAATAGATAATTCCTGAAACGAATAGAATTTTCCAGAAACGAAGGGAAATTTCCAGAGTCGAAGGGAAATTACCAGAAACGAAGGAAAATTTCCAGAAACGAATGGAATTTTCCAAAATCGAAGGGAAATTTCCAGAAACGAATTCCCTTTCAGAAGGGCAATATCCATTCTAAGAATGGAAATTTCCAGAAACGGAGGAAATTTTCTAGAAACGAATAGAAATTTCCAGGGATATATTTCCATTTCTAAAGGGCAATATCCATTCTGAGAATAGAAATTTCCAGCAATGAAGAGAATTTTCAAGAAACGAATGGATAATTCCAGAAACGAAGGGAAATTTCCAGAAACGAATTCCCATTCTGAAGGGCAATATCCATTCTGAGAATAGAAATTTCCAGAAATGTATTCCATTTCTGAAGGGCAATATCCATTCTGAGAATAGAAATTTCCAGAAACTAATGGAAAATTCCAGAAACGAAGGGAAATTTCCAGAATGGAAGGTAAATTTCGAGAAACGAAGGGAAATTTCGAGAAACGAAGGGAAAAATTCGAGAAACGAAGGGAAATTTCCAGAATCGAAGGGAAATTTCCAGAAACGAATGGAAATTACCAAAGACGGATGAAAATTGCCAGAATCGAAGGCAAATTTCCAGAATCGAAGGGAAATTTCCAGAATCGAAGGGAAATTTCCAGAAACGAAGGCAAATTTCCAGAAACGGAGGGAATTTTCCAGAAACGAATGGAAATTTGCAGAGACGAAGGGAAATTTCCAGAAAGAAATGGATATTTTCCAGAAATGAATTCCATTTCTGAGGGCAATATCTATTCTGAGAATGGAAATTTCCAGAAACGAATTCCCTTTCTGAAGTGCAATATCCATTAAGAGAATGGAACTTTCCTGAGACGATTTGAAATTTCTAGAAACGAATGGAAATTTCCAAAATCGAAGGGAAATTTCGAGAAACGCAGGGAAATTTCCAGAAACAAAGTGAAATATCCAGAAACAAATGGAAATTTCCAGAAACAAAGGGAAATATCCAGAAACAAATGGAAATTTCCAGATACAAATCCCATTTCTGAGGGCAATATCCATTCTGAGATTGGAAATTTCCAGAAACGATTTGAAATTTCCAGAAGCGAATGCAAATTTCCAGAATTGAAGGGAAATTTCCAGAAAGGAATTCCATTTCTGAAGGGCTATATCCATTCTGAGAATAGAAATTTCCAGAAACGAAGGGATTTTTCAAGAAATGAATGAAAATTTCCAGAAACGGAGGGAATTTTCCAGAAACGAAGGGACATTTCCAGAAACGAACGGAAATTTCCAGAAACGAATGGAAAATTCCAGAATCGAAGGGAAATTTCCAGAAACGAATGGAAATTTGCAGAAACGAATGGATAATTCCAGCAACGAATAGAATTTTCCAGAAACGAAAGGAAATTTTCAGAATCGAAGGGAAATTTTCAGAAACAAAGGGAAATTTCCAGAATCGAATGGAAATTTCTAGAAACGAATGGAAATTTCCAGAAACGGAGGGAATTTTCAAGAAACGAATGGAAATTTCCAGAAACGAAGGGAAATTTCCATAATCGAAGGAACAATTCGAGAAACGAAGGGAAATTTTCAGAATCGAAGGGAAATTTCCAGAAATGAATGGAAATTTGCAGAAACGAATGGATAATTCCAGAAACGAATAGAATTTTCCAGAAACGAAAGGAAATTTTCAGAATCGAAGAGAAATTTTCAGAAACGAAGGGAAATTTCCAGAATGGAAGGTAAATTTCCAGAATGTAAGGTAAATTTCGAGAAACGAAGGGAAATTTCGAGAAACGTAGGGAAATTTCCAGAATCGAAGGAAAAATTCGAAAAACGAAGGGAAATGTTCAGAATCGAAGGGAATTTTCCAGAATCGAAGGAAAAAATCGAGAAACGAAGGGAAATTTCCAAAATCGAAGGGAACTTTTCAGAAACGAATGGAAATTTCCAGAATCGAAGGGAAATTTCCAGAATTGAAGGGAAATTTCCAGAAACGAAGCGAAATTTCCAAAAATGAATTCCATTTCTGAGGGCAATATCCATTCTGATAATGGAAATTTCTAGAAACGATTTGAAATTTCTGAAAGGGGATTTCTGAAGGGGATTCATTTCTTTCGGAAGGGAAATTTCCAGAATGGAATGTAAATTTCTAGAAACGATTTGAAATTTCTGAAAGGGGATTTCTGAAGGGAATTAATTCCTTTCGGAAGGGAAATTTCCAGAATGGAAGGTAAATTTCCAGAGTCGAAGGGAAATTTCCAGAAACGGAGGGCATTTTCTAGAAACGAATGGATAATTCCAAAATCGAACGGAAATTTCCAGAAACGAATTCCCTTTCTGAAGGTCAGTATCCATTTTAAGAATGGAAATTTCCAGCAAAGAAGAGAATTTTTAAGAAACGAATGGATATTTCCAGAAACGGAGGGAATTTTCAATAAACGAATGGAAATTTCCAGAAACGAAGGGAAATTTCGAGAAAGGATTTCCATTACTAAAGGCAAGTATCCATTCTGAGATTGGAAATTTCCAAAATCGATTTAAAATTCCTAGAAACGAATGGAAATTTCCAGAAACTAAGGGAAATTTCCAGAAACGAATGGAAATTAGCAGAAACGAATGGAAAATTACAGAAATGAAGGGAAATTTCTAGAAACGAATGGAAATTTCCAGAAACGGAGGGAATTTTCAAGAAACGGATGGAAATTTCCAGGAATATATTTCCATTTCTAAAGGGCAATATCCATTCTGAGAATAGAAATTTCCAGCAATGAAGAGAATTTTCAAGAAACGAATGGATAATTCCAGAAACGAAGGGAAATTTCCAGAATGTATGGTAAATTTCGAGAAACGAATGGAAAATTCCAAAATCGAACGGAAATTTCCAGAAACGAATTCCCTTTCTGAAGTGCAATATCCATTCTGAGAATGGAACTTTCCAGAAACGAACGGAAATTTCCAGAAACGAAGGGAAATTTCCATAATCGAAGGAACAATTCGAGAAACGAAGGGAAATTTTCAGAATCGAAGAGAAATTTTCAGAAACGAAGAGATTAATATTTCCAGAATGGAAGGTAAATTTCGAGAAACGAAGGGAAATTTCGAGAAACGTAGGGAAATTTCCAGAATCGAAGGAAAAATTCGAAAAACGAAGGGAAATGTTCAGAATCGAAGGGAATTTTCCAGAATCGAAGGAAAAAATCGAGAAACGAAGGGAAATTTCCAAAATCGAAGGAAACTTTTCAGAAACGAATGGAAATTTCCAGAATCGAAGGGAAATTTCCAGAATTGAAGGGAAATTTCCAGAAACGAAGCGAAATTTCCAAAAATGAATTCCATTTCTGAGGGCAATATCCATTCTGATAATGGAAATTTCTAGAAACGATTTGAAATTTCTGAAAGGGGATTTCTGAAGGGGATTCATTTCTTTCGGAAGGGAAATTTCCAGAATGGAAGGTAAATTTCGAGAAACGAAGGGAAATTTCCAAAAACGAAGGGAAATTTCGAAAACCGAAGGGAAATTTCCATAATCGAAGGAACAATTCGAGAAACGAAGGGAAATTTTCAGAATCGAAGGGAAATTTCCAGAAACGAATGGAAATTTTCAGAAACGAATGGAAATTTCCAGAAACGAATGGATAATTCCAGAAACGAATAGAATTTTCCAGAAACGAAGGGAAATTTCCAGAAAGAAATTCCCTTTCAGAAGTGCAATATCCATTCTGAGAATGGAACTTTCCAGAAACGAATGGAAAATTCCAGAAACGAAGGGAAATTTCCAGAATGGAAGGTAAATTTCGAGAAACGAAGGGAAATTTCGAGAAACGAAGGGAAAAATTCGAGAAACGAAGGGAAATTTCCAGAATCGAAGGGAAATTTCCAGAAACGAATGGAAATTACCAAAGACGGATGAAAATTGCCAGAATCGAAGGCAAATTTCCAGAATCGAAGGGAAATTTCCAGAATCGAAGGGAAATTTCCAGAAACGAATGTAAATTTCCAGAAAAGAAGAGACATTTCCAGAAACGAACGGAAATTTCCAGAAACGAAGGGAAATTTCCATAATCGAAGGAACAATTTGAGAAACGAAGGGAAATTTTCAGAATCGAAGGGAAATTTCCAGAAACGAATGGAAATTTGCAGAAACGAATGGATAATTCCAGAAACGAATAGAATTTTCCAGAAACGAAAGGAAATTTTCAGAATCGAAGGGAAATTTTCAGAAACGAAGGGAAATTTCCAGAATAGAAGGTAAATTTCGAGAAACGAAGGAAAAAATCGAGAAACGAAGGGAAATTTCCAAAATCGAAGGGAACTTTTCAGAAACGAATGGAAATTTCCAGAATCGAAGTGAAATTTCCAGAATTGAAGCGAAATTTCCAAAAATGAATTCCATTTCTGTAGGCAATATCCATTCTGATAATGGAAATTTCTAGAAACGATTTGAAATTTCTGAAAGGGTATTTCTGAAGGGGATTCATTTCTTTCGGAAGGGAAATTTCCAGAATGGAAGGTAAATTTCGAGAAACGAAGGGAAATTTCGAAAAACGAAGGGAAATTTCCAGATTCGAAGGAACAATTCGAGAAACGAAGGGAAATTTTCAGAATCGAAGGGAAATTTTCAGAATCGAAGGGAAATTTCCAGAAACGAATGGAAATTTTCAGAAACGAATGGAAAATTACAGAAATGAAGGGAAATTTCCAGAAACGAATGGAAATTACCAAAAACGGATGAAAATTGCCAGAATCGAAGGCAAATTTCCAGAATCGAATGGATAATTCCAGAAACGAATAGAATTTTCCAGAAACGAAGGGAAATTTCCAGAGTCGAAGGGAAATTTCCAGAAACAAATTCCCTTTCAGAAGGTCAATATCCATTCTAAGAATGGAAATTTCCAGAATCGGAGGGCATTTTCTAGAAACGAATGGATAATTCCAAAAACGAAGGGAAATTTCCATAATCGAAGGAACAATTCGAGAAACGAATGGAAAATTCCAAAATCGAACGGAAATTTCAAGAAACGAATTCCCTTTCTGAAGGGCAGTATCCATTTTAAGAATGGAAATTTCCAGCAAAGAAGAGAATTTTTAAGAAACGAATGGATATTTCCAGAAACGGAGGGAATTGTCAATAAACGAATGGAAATTTCCAGAAACGTATTCCATTTCTGAAGGGCAATATCCATTCTGAGAATGGAAATTTCCAGAAACGAATTCCCTTTCTGAAGTGCAATATCCATTAAGAGAATGGAACTTTCCTGAAACGATTTGAAATTTCCAGAAACGAATGGAAATTTCCAAAATCGAAGGGAAATTTCCAGAACCGAAGGGAAATTTCGAGAAAGGAATTCCATTACTAAGGAAAGTATGCATTCTGAGATTGGTAATTTCAAGAATCGAAGGGAAATTTCCAGAAACGAATGGAAATTTCCTGAATCGAAGGTAAATTTCCAGAAACGAATGCAAATTACCAGAAACGAATGTAAATTTCCAGAATAGAAGTGAAATTTCCAGGAAGGAATTCCATTACTAAAGGAAAGTATCCATTCTGAGAATGGAAATATCCAGAATCGAAGGAAAAATTCGAGAAACGAAGGGAAATTTCCAAAAACAAAGGGAAATTTCCAGGCTCGATGGAAAAATTCAAGAAACGAAGGGAAATTTCCAGAATCGCAGGGAAATTTTCAGAAGCGAATGGAAATTTCCAGAATTGAAGGGAAATTTCCAGAAAGGAATTCCATTTCTGAAGGGCAATATCCATTCTGAGAATAGAAATTTCCAGAAACGAAGGGATTTTTCAAGAAATGAATGAAAATTTCCAGAAACGGAGGGAATTTTCCAGAAACGAAGGGACATTTCCAGATACGAACGGAAATTTCCAGAAACGAATGGAAAATTCCAGAATCGAAGGGAAATTTCCAGAAACGAATGGAAATTTTCCGAAACGAATGGATAATTCCAGCAACGAATAGAATTTTCCAGAAACGAAAGGAAATTTTCAGAATCGAAGGGAAATTTTCAGAATCGAAGGGAAATTTCCAGAAACGAATGGAAATTTGCAGAAACGAATGGATAATTCCAGAAACGAATAGAATTTTCCTGAATCGAAGGGAAATTTCCAGAAAGAAATTCCCTTTCAGAAGGGCAATATCCATTCTAAGAATGGAAATTTCCAGAAACGGAGGGCATTTTCTAGAAACGAATGGATAATTCCAAAAACGAAGGGAAATTTCGAAAAACGAAGGGAAATTTCCATAATCGAAGGAACAATTCGAGAAACGAATAAAAAATTCCAAAATCGAACGGAAATTTCCAGAAACGAATTCCCTTTCTGAAGGGCAGTATCCATTTTAAGAATGGAAATTTCCAGCAAAGAAGAGAATTTTAAGAAACGAATGGATATTTCCAGAAACGGAGGGAATTTTTAATAAACGAATGGAAATTTCCAGAAACGTATTCCATTTCTGAAGGGCAATATCCATTCTGAGAATGGAACTTTCCAGAAACGAATGGAAATTTAAAGAAACGGAGGAAATATTCCAGAAACGAAGGGTCATTTCCAGAAACGAATGGAAATTTCCAGAAACGAATTGAAATTTCCAGAAACGGAGGGAATTTTCAAGAAACGATTTGAAATTTCCAGAAACGAAGGGAAATTTCGAGAAAGGATTTCCATTACTAAAGGCAAGTATCCATTCTGAGATTGGAAATTTCCAAAATCGATTTAAAATTCCTAGAAACGAATGGAAATTTCCAGAAACTATTTGAAATTTCCAGAAACTAAGGGAAATTTCCAGAAACGAATGGAAATTAGCAGAAACGAATGGAAAATTACAGAAATGAAGGGAAATTTCTAGAAACGAATGGAAATTTCCAGAAACGGAGGGAATTTTCAAGAAACGGATGGAAATTTCCAGGAATATATTTCCATTTCTAAAGGGCAATATCCATTCTGAGAATAGAAATTTCCAGCAATGAAGAGAATTTTCAAGAACGAATGGATAATTCCAGAAACGAAGGGAAATTTCCAGAATGTATGGTAAATTTCGAGAAACGAATGGAAAATTCCAAAATCGAACGGAAATTTCCAGAAACGAATTCCCTTTCTGAAGTGCAATATCCATTCTGAGAATGGAACTTTCCAGAAACGAACGGAAATTTCCAGAAACGAAGGGAAATTTCCATAATCGAAGGAACAATTCGAGAAACGAAGGGAAATTTTCAGAATCGAAGAGAAATTTTCAGAAACGAAGAGAAATTTCCAGAATGGAAGGTAAATTTCCAGAATGGAAGGTAAATTTCGAGAAACGAAGGGAAATTTCGAGAAACGTAGGGAAATTTCCAGAATCGAAGGAAAAATTCGAAAAACGAAGGGAAATGTTCAGAATCGAAGGGAATTTTCCAGAATCGAAGGAAAAAATCGAGAAACGAAGGGAAATTTCCAAAATCGAAGGAAACTTTTCAGAAACGAATGGAAATTTCCAGAATCGAAGGGAAATTTCCAGAATTGAAGGGAAATTTCCAGAAACGAAGCGAAATTTCCAAAAATGAATTCCATTTCTGAGGGCAATATCCATTCTGATAATGGAAATTTCTAGAAACGATTTGAAATTTCTGAAAGGGGATTTCTGAAGGGGATTCATTTCTTTCGGAAGGGAAATTTCCAGAATGGAAGGTAAATTTCGAGAAACGAAGGGAAATTTCCAAAAAACGAAGGGAAATTTCGAAAACCGAAGGGAAATTTCCATAATCGAAGGAACAATTCGAGAAACGAAGGGAAATTTTCAGAATCGAAGGGAAATTTCCAGAAACGAATGGAAATTTTCAGAAACGAATGGAAATTTCCAGAAACGAATGGATAATTCCAGAAACGAATAGAATTTTCCAGAAACGAAGGGAAATTTCCAGAAAGAAATTCCCTTTCAGAAGTGCAATATCCATTCTGAGAATGGAACTTTCCAGAAACGAATGGAAAATTCCAGAAACGAAGGGAAATTTCCAGAATGGAAGGTAAATTTCGAGAAACGAAGGGAAATTTCGAGAAACGAAGGGAAAAATTCGAGAAACGAAGGGAAATTTCCAGAATCGAAGGGAAATTTCCAGAAACGAATGGAAATTACCAAAGACGGATGAAAATTGCCAGAATCGAAGGCAAATTTCCAGAATCGAAGGGAAATTTCCAGAATCGAAGGGAAATTTCCAGAAACGAATGTAAATTTCCAGAAAAGAAGAGACATTTCCAGAAACGAACGGAAATTTCCAGAAACGAAGGGAAATTTCCATAATCGAAGGAACAATTTGAGAAACGAAGGGAAATTTTCAGAATCGAAGGGAAATTTCCAGAAACGAATGGAAATTTGCAGAAACGAATGGATAATTCCAGAAACGAATAGAATTTTCCAGAAACGAAAGGAAATTTTCAGAATCGAAGGGAAATTTTCAGAAACGAAGGGAAATTTCCAGAATAGAAGGTAAATTTCGAGAAACGAAGGAAAAAATCGAGAAACGAAGGGAAATTTCCAAAATCGAAGGGAACTTTTCAGAAACGAATGGAAATTTCCAGAATCGAAGTGAAATTTCCAGAATTGAAGCGAAATTTCCAAAAATGAATTCCATTTCTGTAGGCAATATCCATTCTGATAATGGAAATTTCTAGAAACGATTTGAAATTTCTGAAAGGGTATTTCTGAAGGGGATTCATTTCTTTCGGAAGGGAAATTTCCAGAATGGAAGGTAAATTTCGAGAAACGAAGGGAAATTTCGAAAAACGAAGGGAAATTTCCAGATTCGAAGGAACAATTCGAGAAACGAAGGGAAATTTTCAGAATCGAAGGGAAATTTTCAGAATCGAAGGGAAATTTCCAGAAACGAATGGAAATTTTCAGAAACGAATGGAAAATTACAGAAATGAAGGGAAATTTCCAGAAACGAATGGAAATTACCAAAAACGGATGAAAATTGCCAGAATCGAAGGCAAATTTCCAGAATCGAATGGATAATTCCAGAAACGAATAGAATTTTCCAGAAACGAAGGGAAATTTCCAGAGTCGAAGGGAAATTTCCAGAAACAAATTCCCTTTCAGAAGGTCAATATCCATTCTAAGAATGGAAATTTCCAGAATCGGAGGGCATTTTCTAGAAACGAATGGATAATTCCAAAAACGAAGGGAAATTTCCATAATCGAAGGAACAATTCGAGAAACGAATGGAAAATTCCAAAATCGAACGGAAATTTCAAGAAACGAATTCCCTTTCTGAAGGGCAGTATCCATTTTAAGAATGGAAATTTCCAGCAAAGAAGAGAATTTTTAAGAAACGAATGGATATTTCCAGAAACGGAGGGAATTGTCAATAAACGAATGGAAATTTCCAGAAACGTATTCCATTTCTGAAGGGCAATATCCATTCTGAGAATGGAAATTTCCAGAAACGAATTCCCTTTCTGAAGTGCAATATCCATTAAGAGAATGGAACTTTCCTGAAACGATTTGAAATTTCCAGAAACGAATGGAAATTTCCAAAATCGAAGGGAAATTTCCAGAACCGAAGGGAAATTTCGAGAAAGGAATTCCATTACTAAGGAAAGTATGCATTCTGAGATTGGTAATTTCAAGAATCGAAGGGAAATTTCCAGAAACGAATGGAAATTTCCTGAATCGAAGGTAAATTTCCAGAAACGAATGCAAATTACCAGAAACGAATGTAAATTTCCAGAATAGAAGTGAAATTTCCAGGAAGGAATTCCATTACTAAAGGAAAGTATCCATTCTGAGAATGGAAATATCCAGAATCGAAGGGAAATTTCCAGAAACGAATGGAAATTTCCAGAAAGGAATTCCATTACTAAAGGACAGTATCCATTCTGAGAATGGAAATTTCCAGAATCGAAAGGAAATTTCCAGAAACGAATGGAATTTTCCAGAAACGAAGGGAAATTTCCAGAAACGAATGTAAATTTTCATAATCTAATGGAAATTTCCAGAAACAAAGTGAAATATCCAGAAACAAATGGAAATTTCCAGATACAAATCCCATTTCTGAGGGCAATATCCATTCTGAGATTGGAAATTTCTAGAAACGTTTTGAAATTTCCAGAATCGAAGGAAAAATTCGAGAATCGAAGGGAAATTTTCAGAATCGAAGGGAAATTTCCAGAATCGAAGGAAAAATTCGAGAAACGAAGGGAAATTTCCAAAAACAAAGGGAAATTTCCAGGCTCGATGGAAAAATTCAAGAAACGAAGGGAAATTTCCAGAATCGCAGGGAAATTTTCAGAAGCGAATGGAAATTTCCAGAATTGAAGGGAAATTTCCAGAAAGGAATTCCATTTCTGAAGGGCAATATCCATTCTGAGAATAGAAATTTCCAGAAACGAAGGGATTTTTCAAGAAATGAATGAAAATTTCCAGAAACGGAGGGAATTTTCCAGAAACGAAGGGACATTTCCAGATACGAACGGAAATTTCCAGAAACGAATGGAAAATTCCAGAATCGAAGGGAAATTTCCAGAAACGAATGGAAATTTTCCGAAACGAATGGATAATTCCAGCAACGAATAGAATTTTCCAGAAACGAAAGGAAATTTTCAGAATCGAAGGGAAATTTTCAGAATCGAAGGGAAATTTCCAGAAACGAATGGAAATTGCAGAAACGAATGGATAATTCCAGAAACGAATAGAATTTTCCTGAATCGAAGGGAAATTTCCAGAAAGAAATTCCCTTTCAGAAGGGCAATATCCATTCTAAGAATGGAAATTTCCAGAAACGGAGGGCATTTTCTAGAAACGAATGGATAATTCCAAAAACGAAGGGAAATTTCGAAAAACGAAGGGAAATTTCCATAATCGAAGGAACAATTCGAGAAACGAATAAAAAATTCCAAAATCGAACGGAAATTTCCAGAAACGAATTCCCTTTCTGAAGGGCAGTATCCATTTTAAGAATGGAAATTTCCAGCAAAGAAGAGAATTTTTAAGAAACGAATGGATATTTCCAGAAACGGAGGGAATTTTTAATAAACGAATGGAAATTTCCAGAAACGTATTCCATTTCTGAAGGGCAATATCCATTCTGAGAATGGAACTTTCCAGAAACGAATGGAAATTTAAAGAAACGGAGGAAATATTCCAGAAACGAAGGGTCATTTCCAGAAACGAATGGAAATTTCCAGAAACGAATTGAAATTTCCAGAAACGGAGGGAATTTTCAAGAAACGATTTGAAATTTCCAGAAACGAAGGGAAATTTCGAGAAAGGATTTCCATTACTAAAGGCAAGTATCCATTCTGAGATTGGAAATTTCCAAAATCGATTTAAAATTCCTAGAAACGAATGGAAATTTCCAGAAACTATTTGAAATTTCCAGAAACTAAGGGAAATTTCCAGAAACGAATGGAAATTAGCAGAAACGAATGGAAAATTACAGAAATGAAGGGAAATTTCTAGAAACGAATGGAAATTTCCAGAAACGGAGGGAATTTTCAAGAAACGGATGGAAATTTCCAGGAATATATTTCCATTTCTAAAGGGCAATATCCATTCTGAGAATAGAAATTTCCAGCAATGAAGAGAATTTTCAAGAAACGAATGGATAATTCCAGAAACGAATGGAAATTTCCAGAAACGAATGGATAATTCCAGAAACGAATAGAATTTTCCAGAAACGAAGGGAAATTTCCAGAAAGAAATTCCCTTTCAGAAGTGCAATATCCATTCTGAGAATGGAACTTTCCAGAAACGAATGGAAAATTCCAGAAACGAAGGGAAATTTCCAGAATGGAAGGTAAATTTCGAGAAACGAAGGGAAATTTCGAGAAACGAAGGGAAAAATTCGAGAAACGAAGGGAAATTTCCAGAATCGAAGGGAAATTTCCAGAAACGAATGGAAATTACCAAAGACGGATGAAAATTGCCAGAATCGAAGGCAAATTTCCAGAATCGAAGGGAAATTTCCAGAATCGAAGGGAAATTTCCAGAAACGAATGTAAATTTCCAGAAAAGAAGAGACATTTCCAGAAACGAACGGAAATTTCCAGAAACGAAGGGAAATTTCCATAATCGAAGGAACAATTTGAGAAACGAAGGGAAATTTTCAGAATCGAAGGGAAATTTCCAGAAACGAATGGAAATTTGCAGAAACGAATGGATAATTCCAGAAACGAATAGAATTTTCCAGAAACGAAAGGAAATTTTCAGAATCGAAGGGAAATTTTCAGAAACGAAGGGAAATTTCCAGAATAGAAGGTAAATTTCGAGAAACGAAGGAAAAAATCGAGAAACGAAGGGAAATTTCCAAAATCGAAGGGAACTTTTCAGAAACGAATGGAAATTTCCAGAATCGAAGTGAAATTTCCAGAATTGAAGCGAAATTTCCAAAAATGAATTCCATTTCTGTAGGCAATATCCATTCTGATAATGGAAATTTCTAGAAACGATTTGAAATTTCTGAAAGGGTATTTCTGAAGGGGATTCATTTCTTTCGGAAGGGAAATTTCCAGAATGGAAGGTAAATTTCGAGAAACGAAGGGAAATTTCGAAAAACGAAGGGAAATTTCCAGATTCGAAGGAACAATTCGAGAAACGAAGGGAAATTTTCAGAATCGAAGGGAAATTTTCAGAATCGAAGGGAAATTTCCAGAAACGAATGGAAATTTTCAGAAACGAATGGAAAATTACAGAAATGAAGGGAAATTTCCAGAAAACGAATGGAAATTACCAAAAACGGATGAAAATTGCCAGAATCGAAGGCAATTTCCAGAATCGAATGGATAATTCCAGAAACGAATAGAATTTTCCAGAAACGAAGGGAAATTTCCAGAGTCGAAGGGAAATTTCCAGAAACAAATTCCCTTTCAGAAGGTCAATATCCATTCTAAGAATGGAAATTTCCAGAATCGGAGGGCATTTTCTCA
>JACCIA010000213.1:0-19751 GCA_018906985.1 Apocrypta bakeri
TATTTGAACCGAAAACATGATTGGTACAGTACAGAACTGGTTAGAAGCAGTCTAACTGTTCATATTGCCCGGCGAAATGATTGTTAGAAATCAATAAAACAAAGTACGAGCAATACAGGTTCTGATAAGCATCTTAAACTGGTAAACCTAGAATCGTGCTATCTAACCATTTTAACTGCATACACCATTGGAACAGTATACAACTGGTTCAGAAACAATTTCCTTTGTGGCAATGGACGGTGAATTATAAGATAAAACACTTTAAACAAGAAATGAGACAATAAAGGATCTGATAATCATGTGAAAATGTTAAACGTAGTATTGTTACATTTGACCATTTTAACTGCATACATGACTGGTACAGTCCAGAACCGGTTAGAAGCAGTTAAACTGTTCATATTGCAAGGCGAACTCATGGTTAGAAATCAATAAAACAAATGTACGAGCAATACAGGTTCTGATAAGCATCTTAAACTGTTCAACCTACTATCGTTACATCTAACCATTTTAAATGCATACAGCATTGGAACAGTACACAACTGGTCCAGGAACAATTTACTTGGTGGTAATGGATGGTGAAATACCATATAAAACACTTAAACTAGAAAATGAGCAATACAGGAACTGACAAGGATGTGAAACCGTTAAACGTAGTATTGTTACTTCTGAACATTTGAACGGCATACATGATTGGTACAGTCCAGAACTGGTTAGAAGCAGTCTAACTGTTCATATTGTCAAGGCGAAATCATGGTTAGAAATCAATAAACAAAGTACGAGCAATACAGGTTCTGATAAGCATCTTAAACTGGTAAACCTAGTATCGTTACATCTAACCATTTTAACTGCATACACCATTGGAACAGTACACAACTGGTTCAGGAACAATTTCCTTGGTGGTAATGGACGGTGAATATCAGATAAAACACTTAAACTAGAAAATGAGCAATACAGGATCTGATAAGGCATGTGAAACCGTTAAACGTAGTATTGTTACATCTGACCATTTGAACCGAAAACATGATTGGTACAGTCCAGAACTGGTTAGAAGCAGTCTAACTGTTCATATTGCAAGGCGAACTCATGGTTAGAAATCAATAAAACAAAGTACGAGCAATACAGGTTCTGATAAGCATCTTAAATTGTTAAACTTAGTATCGTCACATCTAACCATTTTAACTGCATACTGCATTGAAACAGTACACAACTGGTCCAGGAACAATTTCCTTGGTGGTAATGGACTGTGAATTATCAGATAAAACACTTAAACTAGAAATTGAGCAATACAGGATCTGATAAGGATGTGAAACCGTTAAACGTAGTATTGTTACATCTAACCATTTGAACCGAAAACATGATTGGTACAGTCCAGAACTGGTTAGAAGCAGTCTAACTGTTCATATTGCAAGGCGAAATCATTGTTAGAAATCAATAAAACAAAGTACGAGCAATACAGGTTCTGATAAGCATCTTAAACTGGTAAACCGAGAATCGTTACATCTAACCATTTTAACTTCATACAGTATTGGAACAGTACACAACTGGTTCAGGAACAATTTCCTTTATGGTAATGGACGGTGAATTATCAGATAAAACACTTAAAATAGAAAATGAGCAATACAGGATCTGATACGCATGTGAAACCATTAAACGTAGTATTGTTACATCTGACCATTTTAACTGCATACATGATTGGTACAGTCCAGAACTGGTTTAGAACATTCAAATTGTTCATATAGCAAGGCGAACTCATGGTTAGTAATCAATAAAACAAAGTACGAGCAATACAGGTTCTGATAAGCATCTTAAATTGTTAAACTTAGTATCGTCACATCTAACCATTTTAACTGCATACTGCATTGAAACAGTACACAACTGGTCCAGGAACAATTTCCTTGGTGGTAATGGACTGTGAATTATCAGATAAAACACTTAAACTAGAAATTGAGCAATACAGGATCTGATAAGGATGTGAAACCGTTAAACGTAGTATTGTTACATCTAACCATTTGAACCGAAAACATGATTGGTACAGTCCAGAACTGGTTAGAAGCAGTCTAACTGTTCATATTGCCCGGCGAAATCATTGTTAGAAATCAATAAAACAAAGTACGAGCAATACAGGTTCTGATAAGCATCTTAAACTGGTAAACCTAGAATCGTTACTATCTAACCATTTTAACTGCATACACCATTAGAACAGTATACAACTGGTTCAGGAAACAATTCGCTTTGTGGTAATGGACGGTGAATTATCAGATAAAACACTTAAACAAGAAAATGAGCAATACAGGATCTGATACGCATGTGAAACCGTTAAACGTAGTATTGTTACATCTGACCATTTGAACCGAAAACATGATTGGTACAGTCAAGAACTGGTTAGAAGCAGTCTAACTGTTCATATTGCAAGGCGAAATCATGGTTAGAAATCAATAAAACAAAGTACGAGCAATACAGGTTCTGATAAGCATCTTAAACTGGTAAACCTAGAATCGTGCTATCTAACCATTTTAACTGCATACAGCATTGGAACAGTACACAACTGGTTCAGGAACAATTTCCTTAGTGGTAATGGACGGTGAAATACCAGATAAAACACTTAAACTAGAAAATGAGCTATACAGGATCTGATACGCATGTGAAACCGTTAAACGTAGTATTGTTACATCTGACCATTTTAAATGCATACATGACTGGTACAGGCCAGAACTGGTTTAGAGCATTCAAATTGTTCATATTGCAAGGCGAACTCATGGTTAGAAATCAATAAAACAAAGTACGAGCAATACAGGTTCTGATAAGCATCTTAAACTGTTAAACCTAGTATCGTTACATCTAACCATTTTAACTGCATACACCATTAGAACAGTATACAACTGGTTCAGGAACAATTCGCTTTGTGGTAATGGACGGTGAATTATCAGATAAAACACTTAAACAAGAAAATGAGCAACACAGGATCTGATACGCATGTGAAACCGTTAAACGTAGTATTGTTACATCTGACAATTTGAACTGCATACATGATTGGTACAGTCCAGAACTGGTTAGAAGTAGTGTAACTGTTCATATTGCAATGCGAAATCATGGTTAGAAATCAACAAAACAAAGTACGAGCAATAGAGGTTCTGATAAGCATCTTAAACTGGTAAACCTAGAATCGTTATATCTAACCATTTTAACTGCATACAGCATTGGAACAGTACACAACTGGTTCAGGAACAATTTCCTTAGTGGTAATGGACGGTGAAATACCAGATAAAACACTTAAACTAGAAAATGAGCAATACAGGATCTGATAAGGACGTGAAACCGTTAAACGTAGTATTGTTACATCTGACTATTTGAACCGAAAACATGATTGGTACAGTACAGAACTGGTTAGAAGCAGTCTAACTGTTCATATTGCCCGGCGAAATCATTGTTAGAAATCAATAAAACAAAGTACGAGCAATACAGGTTCTGATAAGCATCTTAAACTGGTAAACCTAGAATCGTTACATCTAACCATTTTAACTGCATACACCATTGGAACAGTATACAACTGGTTCAGAAACAATTTCCTTTGTGGCAATGGACGGTGAATTATCAGATAAAACACTTAAACAAGAAAATGAGCAATACAGGATCTGATACGCATGTGAAACCGTTAAACGTAGTATTGTTACATCTGACAATTTGAACGGCATACATGATTGGTACAGTCCAGAACTGGTTTAGAACATTCAAATTGTTCATATTGCAAGGCGAACTCATGGTTAGAAATCAAAAAAACAAAGTACGAGCAATACAGGTTCTGATAAGCATCTTAAACTGTTAAACCTAGTATCGTTACATCTAACCAATTTAACTGCATAGAGCATTGGAATAGTACACAACTGGTTCAGGAATAATTTCCTTGGTGGTAATGGACTGTGAATTATCAGATAAAACACTTAAACTAGAAAATGAGCAATACAGGATCTGATAAGGATGTGAAACCGTTAAACGTAGTATTGTTACATCTGACCATTTGAACCGAAAACATGATTGGTACAGTCCAGAACTGGTTTAGAACATTCAAATTGTTCATATTGCAAGGCGAACTCATTGTTAGAAATCAATAAAACAAAGTACGAGCAATACAGGTTCTGATAAGCATCTTAAACTGGTAAACCTAGTATCGTTACATCTAACCATTTTAACTGCATAAAGCATTGGAATAGTATACTGGTTCAGAAACAATTTCCTTTGTGGCAATGGACGGTGAATTATCAGATAAAACACTTAAACAAGAAAATGAGCAATACAGGATCTGATAAGGATGTGAAACCGTTAAACGTAGTATTGTTACATCTGACCATTTGAACCGAAAACATGATTGGTACAGTCCAGAACTGGTTAGAAGCAGTCTAACTGTTCATATTGCAAGGCGAAATCATGGTTAGAAATCAATAAAACAAAGTACGAGCAATAAAGGTTCTGATAAGCATCTTAAACTGGTAAACCTAGAATCGTTATATCTAACCATTTTAACTGCATACAGCATTGGAACAGTACACAACTGGTTTAGGAACAATTTCCATAGTGGTAATGGACGGTGAAATACCAGATAAAACACTTAAACTAGAAAATGTGCAATACAGGATCTGATAAGGATGTGAAACCGTTAAACGTAGTATTGTTACATCTGACTATTTGAACCGAAAACATGATTGGTACAGTACAGAACTGGTTAGAAGCAGTCTAACTGTTCATATTGCCCGGCGAAATCATTGTTAGAAATCAATAAAACAAAGTACGAGCAATACAGGTTCTGATAAGCATCTTAAACTGGTAAAACTAGTATCGTTATATTTAATCATTTTAACTGCATCCAGCATTGGAAAAGTACACAACTGGTTCAGGAACAATTTCTTTAGTGGTAATGGACGGTGAAATACCAGATAAAACACTTAAACTAGAAAATGAGCAATACAGTATCTGATAAGGATGTGAAACCGTTAAACGTAGTATTGTTACATCTGATCATTTGAACGGCATACATGATTGGTACAGTCCAGAACTGGTTCAGGAAACAATTTCCTTAGTGGTAATGGACGGAGAAGTACCAGATAAAACACTTAAACTAGAAAATGAGCAATACAGGATCTGATACGCATGTGAAACCGTTAAACGTATTTTTGCTACATCTGACCATTTTAAATGCATACATGACTGGTACAGGCCAGAACTGGTTTAGAGCATTCAAATTGTTCATATTGAAAGGCGAACTCATGGTTAGTAATCAAAAAAACAAAGTACGAGCAATACAGGTTCTGATAAGCATCTTAAACTGGTAAACGTAGAATCGTTACATCTAACCATTTTAACTGCATACACCATTGGAACAGTATACAACTGGTTCAGAAACAATTTCCTTTGTGGCAATGGACGGTGAATTATCAGATAAAACACTTAAACAAGAAAATGAGCAATACAGGATCTGATACGCATGTGAAACCGTTAAACGTAGTATTGTTACATCTTACAATGTGAACGGCATACATGATTGGTACAGTCCAGAACTGGTTTAGAACATTCAAATTGTTCATATTGCAAGGTGAACTCATGGTTAGAAATCAAAAAAACAAAGTACGAGCAATACAGGTTCTGATAAGCATCTTAAACTGTTAAACCTAGTATCGTTACATCTAACCAATTTAACTGCATAGAGCATTGGAATAGTACACAACTGGTTCAGGAATAATTTCCTTGGAGGTAATGGACTGTGAATTATCAGATAAAACACTTAAACTAGAAAATGAGCAATACAGGATCTGATAAGGATGTGAAACCGTTAAACGTAGTATTGTTACATCTGACCATTATAACTGCATACATGACTGGTACAGTCCAGAACCGGTTAGAAGCAGTCTAACTGTTCATATTGCAAGGGGAACTCATGGTTAGAAATCAATAAAACAAGGTACGAGCAATACAGGTTCTGATAAGCATCTTAAACTGTTCAACCTACTATCGTTACATTTAACCATTTTAAATGCATACATCATTGGAACAGTACACAACTGGTCCAGGAACAATTTACTTGGTGGTAATGGATGGTGAAATACCATATAAAACACTTAAACTAGAAAATGAGCAATACAGGAACTGACAAGGATGTGAAACCGTTAAACGTAGTATTGTTACTTCTGAACATTTGAACGGCATACATGATTGGTACAGTCCAGAACTAGTTAGAAGCAGTCTAACTGTTCATATTGCAAGGCGAACTCATGGTTAGAAATCAGTAAAACAAAGTACGAGCAATACAGGTTCTGATAATCATCTTAAACTGTTAAACCTAGAATCGTGCTATCTAACCATTTTAACTGCATACAGCATTGGAACAGTACACAACTGGTTCAGGAACAATTTCCTTAGTGGTAATGGACGGTGAAATACCAGATAAAACACTTAAACTAGTTAATGAGCAATACAGGATCTTATAATCATGTGAAACCATTAAACGTAGTATTGTTACATCTGACCATTTTAACTGCATACATGATTGGTACAGTCCAGAACTGGTTAGAAGCAGTCTAACATTTCATATTGCAAGGCAAACTCATGGTTAGAAATCAATAAAACAGAGTACGAGTAATACAGGTTCTGATAAGCATCTTAAACTGGTAAACCTAGAATCGTTATATCTAACCATTTTAACTTCATACAGCATTGGAACAGTACTCAACTGGTTCAGGAACAATTCCCTTGGTGGTAATGGACGGCGAAATACCAGATAAAAGACTTAAACTAGAAAATGAGCAATACAGCATCTGATACGCATGTGAAACCATTAAACGTAGTATTGTTACATCTGACCATTTTAACTGCATACATGACTGGTACAGTCCAGAACCGGTTAGAAGCAGTCTAACTGTTCATATTGCAAGGCGAACTCATGGTCAGAAATCAATAAAACAAGGTACGAGCAATACAGGTTCAGATAATCATCTTAAACAGTTAAACCTAGTATCGTTACATCAAACTATTTTAACTGCATACAGCATTGGAACAGTACACAACTGGTTCAGGAAGAATTTCCTTGGTGGTAATAGACGGTGATTCATCAGATAAAACACTTAAACTAGAAAATAAGCAATGCAGGATCTGATAATCATGTGAAACCGTTAAACGTAGTATTGTTACATCTGACAATTTGAACGGATACATGACTAGTACAGTCCAGAACTGCTTTAGAACATTCAATTTGATCATATTGCAAGGCGAACTCATGGTTAGAAATCAATAAAACAAAGTACGAGCAATACAGGTTCTGATAAGCATCTTAAACTGTTAAACCTAGTATCGTTACATCTAACCATTTTAACTCCATACAGCATTGGAACAGTACACAACTGGTTCAGGAACAATTTCCTTGGTGGTAATAGACGGTGAATTATCAGATAAAACACTTAAACTAGAAAATGAGCAATACAGCATCTGATACGCATGTGAAACTATTAAACGTAGTATTGTTACATCTGACCATTTTAACTGCATACATGACTGGTACAGTCTAGAACTGGTTTAGAACATTCAAATTGATCATATTGCAAGGCGAACTCATGGTTAGAAATCAATAAAACAAAGTACGAGCAATACAGGTTCTGATAAGCATCTTAAAATGGTAAACCTAGTATCGTTACATCTAACCATTTTAACTGCATACAGCATTGGAACAGTACACAACTGGTCCAGGAACAATTTACTTGGTGGTAATGGACGACGAAATACCAGATAAAACACTTAAACTAGAAAATGAGCAATACAGGATCTGACAAGGATGTGAAACCGTTAAACGTAGTATTGTTACATCTGAACATTTGAACGGCATACATGATTGGTACAGTCCAGAACTGGTTTAGAACATTCAAATTGTTTATATTGCAAGGCGAACTCATGGTTAGAAATCAATAAAACTATGTACGAGCAATACAAGTTCTGATAATCATCTTAAACAGGTAAACCTACAATCGTTACATCTAACCATTTTAACTGCATACAGTATTGGAACATTACACAACTGGTTCAGGAACAATTTCTTTGGTGGTAATGGACGGTGAAATACCAGATAAAATACTTAAACTAGAAAATGAGCAATACAGCATCTGATACGCATGTGAAACCGTTAAACGTAGTATTGTTACATCTGACAATTTGAACGGCATACATGATTGGTACAGTCCAGAACTGGTTAGAAGCAGTCTAACTATTCATATTGCAAGGCGAAATCATGGTTAGAATAAAATAAAACAAAGTACGAGCAATACAGATTCTGATAAGCATCTTAAACTGTTAAACCTAGTATCGTTACATCTAACCATTTCAACTGCATAGAGCATTTGAACAGTACACAACTGGTTCAGGAACAATTTCCTTGGTGGTAATGGACTGTGAATTATCAGATAAACTCTTAACCTAGAAAATGAGCAATACAGGATCTGATAAGGATGTGAAACCGTTAAACGTAGTAATGATACATCTGACCATTTGAACCGAAAACATGATTGGTACAGTCCAGAACTGGTTAGAAGCAGTCTAACTGTTCATATTGCAAGGCGAAATCATGGTTAGAAATCAATAAAACAAAGTACGAGCAATACAGGTTCTGATAAGCATCTTAAACTGGTAAACCTAGAATCGTTATATCTAACCATTTTAACTGCATACAGCATTGGAACAGTACACAACTGGTTCAGGAACAATTTCCTTAGTGGTAATGGACGGTGAAATACCAGATAAAACACTTAAACTAGAAAATGAGCAATACAGGATCTGATAAGGACGTGAAACCGTTAAACGTAGTATTGTTACATCTGACTATTTGAACCGAAAACATGATTGGTACAGTACAGAACTGGTTAGAAGCAGTCTAACTGTTCATATTGCAAGGCGAAATCATGGTTAGAAATCAATAAAACAAAGTACGAGCAATACAGGTTCTGATAAGCATCTTAAACTGGTAAACCTAGTATCGTTACATCTAACCATTTTAACTGCATACAGCATTTGAACAGTACACAACTGGTCCAGGAACAATTTACTTGGTGGTAATGGACGACGAAATACCAGATAAAACACTTAAACTAGAAAATGAGCAATACAGCATCTGATACGCATGTGAAACCGTTAAACATAGTATTGTTACATATGATCATTTTAACTGCATACATGGCTAGTACAGTCCAGAACTGGTTTAGAACATTCAAATTGTTTATATTGCAAGGCGAACTCATGGTTAGAAATCAATAAAACTAAGTACGAGCAATACAGGTTCTGATAATCATCTTAATCAGGTAAACCTAGAATCGTTACATCTAACCATTTTAACTGCATACAGTATTGGAACATTGCACAACTGGTTCAGGAACAATTTCTTTGGTGGTAATGGACGGTGAAATACCAGATAAAATACTTAAACTAGAAAATGAGCAATACAGCATCTGATACGCATGTGAAACCGTTAAACATAGTATTGTTACATATGATCATTTTAACTGCAAACATGGCTGGTACAGTCCAGAACTGGTTTAGAACATTCAAATTGTTTATATTGCAAGGCGAACTCATGGTTAGAAATCAATAAAACAAAGTACGAGCAATACAGGTTCTGATAAGCATCTTAAACTGTTAAACCTAGTATCGTTACATCTAACCATTTTAACTGCATACACCATTGGAACAGTATACAACTGGTTCAGGAACAATTTCCTTTGTGGTAATGGACGGTGAATTATCAGATAAAACACTTAAACAAGAAAATGAGCAATACAGGATCTGATAAGGATGTGAAACCGTTAAACGTAGTAATGTTACATCTGACCATTTGAACCGAAAACATGATTGGTACAGTCCAGAACTGGTTCGAGGCAGTCTAACTATTCATATTGCAAGGCGAAATCATGGTTAGAATAAAATAAAACAAAGATCGAGCAATACAGGTTCTGATAAGCATCTTAAACTGGTAAACCTAGAATCGTTATATCTAACCATTTTAACTGCATACAGCATTGGAACAGTACACAACTGGTTCAGGAACAATTTCCTTAGTGGTAATGGACGGTGAAATACCAGATAAAACACTTAAACTAGAAAATGAGCAATACAGGATCTGATAAGGACGTGAAACCGTTAAACGTAGTATTGTTACATCTGACTATTTGAACCGAAAACATGATTGGTACAGTACAGAACTGGTTAGAAGCAGTCTAACTGTTCATATTGCCCGGCGAAATCATTGTTAGAAATCAATAAAACAAAGTACGAGCAATACAGGTTCTGATAAGCATCTTAAACTGGTAAACCTAGAATCGTTACATCTAACCATTTTAACTGCATACACCATTGGAACAGTATACAACTGGTTCAGAAACAATTTCCTTTGTGGCAATGGACGGTGAATTATCAGATAAAACACTTAAACAAGTAAATGAGCAATACAGGATCTGATAAGGATGTGAAACCGTTAAACGTAGTATTGTTACATCTGACAATTTGAACGGCATACATGATTGGTACAGTCCAGAACTGGTTTAGAACATTCAAATTGTTCATATTACAAGGCGAACTCATGGTTAGAAATCAAAAAAACAAAGTACGAGCAATACAGGTTCTGATAAGCATCTTAAACTGTTAAACCTAGTATCGTTACATCTAACCAATTTAACTGCATAGAGCATTGGAATAGTATACAACTGGTTCAGGAATAATTTCCTTGGTGGTAATGGACTGTGAATTATCAGATAAAACACTTAAACTAGAAAATGAGCAATACAGGATCTGATAAGGATGTGAAACCGTTAAACGTAGTATTGTTACATCTGACCATTTGAACCAAAAACATGATTGGTACAGTCCAGAACTGGTTAAAAGCAGTCTAACTGTTCATATTGCCCGGCGAAATCATTGTTAGAAATAAGTAAAACAAAGTACGAGCAATACAGGTTCTGATAAGCATCTTAAACTGGTAAACCTAGAATCGTTACATCTAACCATTTTAACTGCATACACCATTGGAACAGTATACAACTGGTTCAGAAACAATTTCCTTTGTGGCAATGGACGGTGAATTATCAGATAAAACACTTAAACAAGAAAATGAGCAATACAGGATCTGATAAGGATGTGAAACCGTTAAACGTAGTATTGTTACATCTGACAATTTGAACGGCATACATGATTGGTACAGTCCGGAACTGGTTTAGAACATTCAAATTGTTTATATTACAAGGCTAACTCATGGTTAGAAATCAAAAAAACAAAGTACGAGCAATACAGGTTCTGATAAGCATCTTAAACTGTTAAACCTAGTATCGTTACATCTAACCAATTTAACTGCATAGAGCATTGGAATAGTATACAACTGGTTCAGGAATAATTTCCTTGGTGGTAATGGACTGTGAATTATCAGATAAAACACTTTAACTAGAAAATGAGCAATACAGGATCTGATAAGGACGTGAAACCGTTAAACGTAGTATTGTTACATCTGACTATTTGAACCGAAAACATGATTGGTACAGTACAGAACTGGTTAGAAGCAGTCTAACTGATCATATTGCCCGGCGAAATCATTGTTAGAAATCAGTAAAACAAAGTACGAGCAATACAGGTTCTGATAAGCATCTTAAACTGGTAAACCTAGAATCGTTACATCTAACCATTTTAACTGCATACACCATTGGAACAGTACACAACTGGTTCAGGAACAATTTCCTTAGTGGTAATGGACGGTGAAATACCTGATAAAACACTTAAACAAGAAAATGAGCTATACAGGATCTGATACGCATGTGAAACCATTAAACGTAGTATTGTTACATCTGACCATTTTAAATGCATACATGACTGGTACAGGCCAGAACTGGTTTCGAGCATTCAAATTGTTCATATTGCAAGGCGAACACATGGTTAGAAATCAAAAAAATAAAGTACGAGCAATACAGGTTCTGATAAGCATCTTAAACTGTTAAACGTAGTATCGTTACATCTAACCATTTTAACTGCATAGAGCATTGGAATAGTACACAACTGGTTCAGGAATAATTTCCTTGGTGGTAATGGACTGTGAATTATCAGATAAAACACTTAAACTAGAAAATGAGCAATACAGGATCTGATAAGGATGTGAAACCGTTAAACGTAGTATTGTTACATCTGACAATTTGAACGGCATACATGATTGTTACAGTCCAGAACTGGTTTAGAAAATTCAAATTGATCATATTGCAAGGCAAACTCACGGTTAGAAATCAAAAAAACAAAGTACGAGCAATACAGGTTCTGATAAGGATGAGAAACCGTTAAACGTAGTATTGTTACATCTGACCATTTGAACCGAAAACATGATTGGTACAGTCCAGAACTGGTTAGAAGCAGTCTAACTGTTCATATTGCAAGGCGAAATCATGGTTAGAAATCAATAAAACAAAGTACGAGCAATACAGGTTCTGATAAGCATCTTAAACTGGTAAACCTAGAATCGTTCTATCTAACCATTTTAACTGCATACAGCATTGGAACAGTACACAACTGGATCAGGAACAATATCCTTAGTGGTAATGGACCGTGAAATACCAGATAAAAGACTTAAACTAGAAAATGAGCAATACAGCATCTGATACGCATGTGAAACCATTAAACGTAGTATTGTTACATCTGACCATTTTAACTGCATACATGACTGGTACAGTCCAGAACCGGTTAGAAGCAGTCTATCTGTTCATATTGCAAGGCGAACTCATGGTCAGAAATCAATAAAATAAGGTACGAGCTATACAGGATCTGATAAGCATCTTAAACTGGTAAACCTAGAATCGTTACATCTAACCATTTTAACTGCATACAGCATTGGAACAGTACACAACTGGTTCAGGAACAATTTCCTTGGTGGTAATAGACGGTGATTTATCAGATAAATCACTTAAACTAGAAAATGAGCAATGCAGGATCTGATAATCATGTGAAACCGTTAAACGTAGTATTGTTACACCTGACCATTTTAACTGCATACATGATTAGTACAGTCCAGAACTGGTTAGAAGCAGTCTAACTGTTCATGTTGCAAGGCGAACTCATGGTTAGAAATCAATAAAACAAAGTACGAGCAATACAGGTTCTGATAATCACCTTAAACTGTTAAACCTAGTATCGTTACATCAAACTATTTTAACTGCATACAGCATTGGAACAGTACACAACTGGTGCTGGAACAATTTCCTTGGTGGTAATGGACGGTGAATTATCAGATAAAACACTTAAACTAGAAAATGAGCAATGCAGGATCTGATAATCATGTGAAACCGTTAAACGTAGTATTGTTACATCTGACCATTTTAACTACATACATGACTGGTACAGTCCAGAACCGGTTAGAAGCAGTCTAACTGTTCATAATGCAAGGCGAACTCATGGTTAGAAATCAATAAAACAAGGTACGAGCAATACAGGTTCTGATAAGCATCTTAAACTGTTCAACCTACTATTGTTACATCTAACCATTTTAAATGCATACAGCATTGGAACAGTACACAACTGGTCCAGGAACAATTTACTTGGTGGTAATGGACGGTGAAATACCAGATAAAACACTTAAACTAGAAAATGAGCAATACAGGATCTGATAAGGATGTGAAACCGTTAAACGTAGTATTGTTACATCTGACAATTTGAACGGATACATGACTAGTACAGTCCAGAACTGGTTTAGAACATTCAAATTGATCATATTGCAAGGCGAACTCATGGTTAGAAATCAATAAAACAAAGTACGAGCAATACAGGTTCTGATAAGCATCTTAAACTGTTAAACCTAGTATCGTTACATCTAACCATTTTAACTCCATACAGCATTGGAACAGTATACAACTGGTTCAGAAACAATTTCCTTGGTGGTAATAGACGGTGAATTATCAGATAAAACACTTAAACTAGATAATGAGCAATACAGGATCTTATAATCATGTGAAACCGTTAAACGTAGTATTGTTACATCTGACCATTTTAACTGCATACATGATTGGTACAGTCCAGAACTGGTTAGAAGCAGTCTAACTGTTCATATTGCAAGGCAAACTCATGGTTAGAAATCAATAAAACAAAGTACGAGCAATACAGGTTCTGATAAGCATCTTAAACTGGTAAACCTAGAATCGTTATATCTAACCATTTTAACTTCATACAGCATTGGAACAGTACACAACTGGTTCAGGAACAATTTCCTTGGTGGTAATGGACGGTGAATTATCAGATAAAACACTTAAACTAGAAAATGAGCAATGCAGGATCTGATAATCATGTGAAACCGTTAAACGTAGTATTGTTACATCTGACAATTTGAACGGATACATGACTAGTACAGTCCAGAACTGGTTTAGAACATTCAAATTGATCATATTGCAAGGCGAACTCATGGTTAGAAATCAATAAAACAAAGTACGAGCAATACAGGTTCTGATAAGCATCTTAAACTGTTAAACCTAGTATCGTTACATCTAACCATTTTAACTCCATACAGCATTGGAACAGTACACAACTGGTTCAGGAACAATTTCCTTGGTGGTAATAGACGGTGAATTATCAGATAAAACACTTAAACTAGAAAATGAGCAATACAGCATCTGATACGCATGTGAAACCATTAAACGTAGTATTGTTACATCTGACCATTTTAACTGCATACATGACTGGTACAGTCTAGAACTGGTTTAGAACATTCAAATTGATCATATTGCAAGGCGAACTCATGGTTAGAAATCAATAAAACAAAGTACGAGCAATACAGGTTCTGATAAGCATCTTAAACTGTTAAACCTAGTATCGTCACATCTAACCATTTTAACTGCATACAGCATTGGAACAGTACACAACTGGTCCAGGAACAATTTACTTGGTGGTAATGGACGGTGAAATACCAGATAAAACACTTAAACTAGATAATGAGAAATACAGGATCTGACAAGGATGTGAAACCGTTGAACGTAGTATTGTTACATCTGACCATTTTAACTGCATACATGATTGGTACAGTCCAGAACTGGTTAGAAGCAGTCTAGCTGTTCATATTGCAAGGCAAACTCATGGTTAGAAATCAATAAAACAAAGTACGAGTAATACAGGTTCTGATAAGCATCTTAAACTGGTAAACCTAGAATCGTTATATCTAACCATTTTAACTGCTTGCTTACCAGGTTTACCAGTTTAAGATGCTTATCAGATCCTGTATTGCTCGTACCTTGTTTTATTGATTTCTAACCATGATTTCGCCTTGCAATATGAACAGATAGATTGCTTCTAACCGGTTCTGGACTGTACCAGTCATGTATGCAGTTAAAATGGTCAGATGTAACAATACTACTTTTAATGGTTTCACATGCGTATCAGATGCTGTATTGCTCATTTTCTAGTTTAAGTCTTTTATCTGGAATTTCACGGTCCATTACCACTAAGGAAATTGTTCCTGATCCAATTGTGTACTGTTCCAATGCTGTATGCAGTTAAAATGGTTAGATGTAACGATACTAGGTTTACCAGTTTAAGATGCTTATCAGAACCTGTATTGCTCGTACTTAGTTTTATTGATTTCTAACCATGAGTTCGCCTTGCAATATGAACAATTTGAATGTTCTAAACCAGTTCTGGACTGTACCAGCCATGTATGCAGTTAAAATGATCAGATGTAACAATACTACGTTTAAATGGTTTCACATGCGTATCAGATGCTGTATTGCTCATTTTCTAGTTTAAGTGTTTTATCTGGTATTTCACCGTCCATTACCACCAAGGAAATTGTTCCTGAACCAGTTGTGTACTGTTCCAATGCTGTATGCAGTTAAAATGGTTAGATGTAACGATACTAGGTTTAACAGTTTAAGATGCTTATCAGAACCTGTATTGCTCGTACTTTGTTTTATTGATTTCTAACCATGAGTTCGCCTTGCAATATGAACAGTTAGACTGCTTCTAACCAGTTCTGGACTGTACCAATCATGTATGCAGTTAAAATGGTCAGATGTAACAATACTACGTTTAACGGTTTCACATGATTATCAGATCCTGTATTGCTCATTTTCTAGTTTAAGTGTTTTATCTGATAATTCACCGTCCATTACCACCAAGGAAATTGTTCCTGAACCAGTTGTGTACTGTTCCAATGCTGTATGCAGTTAAAATGGTTAGATGTAACGATACTAGGTTTAACAGTTTAAGATGCTTATCAGAACCTGTATTGCTCGTACTTTGTTTTATTGATTTCTAACCATGAGTTCGCCTTGCAATATGAACAGTTAGACTGCTTCTAACCAGTTCTGGACTGTACCAATCATGTATGCAGTTAAAATGGTCAGATGTAACAATACTACGTTTAACGGTTTCACATGCTTATCAGATCCTGTATTGCTCATTTTCTAGTTTAAGTGTTTTATCTGATAATTCACCGTCCATTACCACAAGGAAATTGTTCCTGAACCAGTTGTATACTGTTCCAATGCTGTATGCAGTTAAAATGGTTAGATGTAACGATACTAGGTTTAACAGTTTAAGATGCTTATCAGAACCTGTATTGCTCGTACTTTGTTTTATTGATTTCTAACCATGAGTTCGCCTTGCAATATGAACAATTTGAATGCTTCTAAACCAGTTCTGGCCTGTACCAGTCATGTATGCAGTTAAAATGGTCAGATGTAACAATACTACGTTTAACGGTTTCACATGCGTATCAGATCCTGTATTGCTCATTTTCTAGTTTAAGTGTTTTATCTGGTATTTCACCGTCCATTACCACTAAGGAAATTGTTCCTGAACCAGTTGTATACTGTTCCAATGCTGTATGCAGTTAAAATGGTTAGATGTAACGATACTAGGTTTAACAGTTTAAGATGCTTATCAGAACCTGTATTGCTCGTACTTTGTTTTATTGATTTCTAACCATGATTTCGCCTTGCAATATGAACAGTTAGACTGCTTCTAACCAGTTCTTGACTGTACCAATCATGTTTTCGGTTCAAATGGTCAGATGTAACAATACTACGTTTAACGGTTTCACATCCTTATCAGATCCTGTATTGCTCATTTTCTTGTTTAAGTGTTTTATCTGATAATTCACCGTCCATTGCCACAAAGGAAATTGTTTCTGAACCAGTTGTATACTATTCCAATGCTCTATGCAGTTAAATTGGTTAGATGTAACGATACTAGGTTTAACAGTTTAAGATGCTTATCAGAACCTGTATTGCTCGTACTTTGTTTTTTTGATTTCTAACCATGAGTTCGCCTTGCAATATGAACAATTTGAATGTTCTAAACCAGTTCTGGACTGTACTAATCATGTATGCCGTTCAAATTGTCAGATATAACAATACTACGTTTATCGGTTTCACATGCGTATCAGATCCTGTATTGCTCATTTTCTTGTTTAAGTGTTTTATCTGATAATTCACCGTCCATTGCCACAAAGGAAATTGTTTCTGAACCAGTTGTATACTGTTCCAATGGTGTATGCAGTTAAAATGGTTAGATGTAACGATTCTAGGTTTACCAGTTTAAGATGCTTATCAGAACCTGTATTGCTCGTACTTTGTTTTATTGATTTCTAACCATGATTTCGCCTTGCAATATGAACAGTTAGACTGCTTCTAACCAGTTCTGGACTGTACCAATCATGTATGCAGTTCAAATGGTCAGATGTAACAATACTACGTTTAACGGTTTCACATGCTTATCAGATCCTGTATTGCTCATTTTCTAGTTTAAGTGTTTTATCTGATAATTCACCGTCCATTACCACCAAGGAAATTGTTCATGAACCAGTTGTGTACTGTTCCAATGCTGTATGCAGTTAAAATGGTTTAGATGTAACGATACTAGGTTTAACAGTTTAAGATGATTATCAGAACCTGTATTGCTCGTACTTTGTTTTATTGATTTCTAACCATGAGTTCGCCTTGCAATATGAACAGTTAGACTGCTTCTAACCAGTTCTGGACTGTACCAATCATGTATGCGTTCAAATGGTCAGATGTAACAATACTACGTTTAACGGTTTCACATGCTTATCAGATCCTGTATTAGCTCATTTTCTAGTTTAAGTGTTTTATCTGATAATTCACCGTCCATTACCACAAGGAAATTGTTCCTGAACCAGTTGTGTACTGTTCCAATGCTGTATGCAGTTAAAATGGTTAGATATAACGATACTAGGTTTACCAGTTTAAGATGCTTATCAGAACCTGTATTGCTCGTACTTTGTTTTATTGATTTCTAACCATGATTTCGCCTTGCAATATGAACAGTTAGACTGCTTCTAACCAGTTCTGGACTGTACCAATCATGTTTCGGTTCAAATGGTCAGATGTAACAATACTACGTTTAACGGTCGCGAATTAGGAACGTGCGGAGAAGAAAAGGAGAAAGGATAAGAGGAAGGACGAAGGGAAGGGGGGTCAACAAGAAAAGGAGAAGGGGGAGGAAGAGAGAAAGGAGAGGGAAGGAGAAAGGAGAAAGGCAGAGGGGAGGGGGGGGGGGTGGACAGGAATCGAAAAGGCGACAGAGTGTTCACTGCTGTAAGTCATACATTACTTATGAAGCGCTTGTGATGTGGACCACTTGGGCCTGGGCCCATATGCCAGACCCTGCTAAGGGATCGGTGAGGCGCGCTAGTTCCTTGGTAAAGGCAGGCTCACTCTGTACAGTATGTAGTGAGCTGGGCACACACGCGGGAAGAATATGGACGGGGACGTTGATCTGACGTATTCACCTCGTAGGGGGGTCGGCTAGGCATCACACGCATAACAAAAACAATGAGTACATCAACTGTACCCACACAGACACCCAAAACTCCAATCGAAAGTCCTAAGGACTGTGTGGGGGACCTTAGTGCAGAGTCCTAAGGGCTACAATGAGGACCTAATATGAGCAAAAATTTAGATAGACTTAACAACGAGGTTCTAGGTTTTCACGCAAGTTTAAGATGATTATACCAATATCCTGGTTAATTGCTCCGACTTGTTTGTGTTATTGATTTCTAACCATGAGGGCTGAGGGGGGTGCGGACATGATGCAATACAACATCTATACGTTAGGGGGGACTGCTTCTACTCTCATGCTTGGACGGTACCAATACAGGGTGTGAGGGAGGGGGGACCACGAGGTCAACACATCAAGGGCATGACTAGAACCGGTGTGAACACGGTGCACGATTCTCGTGGCGAGAATTAGGCCTTATGACGTTGCGGTGCATTTTCTAGTTTTCAAGGAAAACAGTGTGTGTATCGGAATAGGCACATCAATGCCAACAAAGGAATTGTTCGGAGAGGCAGGGCAATCTAGACTCTAGGGGATGGACTAAAGACACATTGGAATAGTACACAACTGGTTCAGGAATAATTTCCTTGGTGGTAATGGACTGTGAATTATCAGATAAAACACTTAAACTAGAAAATGAGCAATACAGGATCTGATAAGGATGTGAAACCGTTAAACGTAGTATTGTTACATCTGACCATTTGAACCGAAAACATGATTGGTACAGTCCAGAACTGGTTAGAAGCAGTCTAACTGTTCATATTGCAAGGCGAAATCATGGTTAGAAATCAATAAAACAAAGTACGAGCAATACAGGTTCTGATAAGCATCTTAAACTGGTAAACCTAGAATCGTTACATCTAACCATTTTAACTGCATACAGCATTGGAACAGTACACAACTGGTTCAGGAACAATTTCCTT
>JACCIA010000214.1:0-19602 GCA_018906985.1 Apocrypta bakeri
GAGTAACTCAGTTAGAAATCAATAAAACAAGGTACGAGCAATACAGGTTCTGATAAGCATCTTAAACTGTTCAACCTACTATCGTTACATCTAACCATTTTAAATGCATACAGCATTGGAACAGTACACAACTGGTCCAGAAACAATTTACTTGGTGGTAATGGACGGTGAAACACCATATAAAACACTTAAACTAGAAAATTAGCCATACAGGATCTGACAAGGATGTGAAACCGTTAAACGTAGTATTGTTACATCTGAACATTTTAACGGCATACATGATTGGTACAGTCCAGAACTAGTTAGAAGCAGTCTAACTGTTCATATTGCACGGCGAAATCATGGTTAGAAATCAATAAAACAAAGTACGAGCAATACAGGTTCTGATAAGCTTCTTAAACTGGTAAACCTAGAATCGTTCCATCTATCCATTTTAACTACATACACCATTGGAACAGTATACAACTGGTTCAGGAACAATTTGCTTTGTGGTAATGGACGGTGAATTATCAGATAAAACACTTAAACCTAGAAATGCGCAAACAGTATCTGATAATCATGTGAAACCGTTTAAACGTATAGTAGTGTTACATCTGAACATTTGAACGGCATACATGATTGGTACAGTCCAGCACCGGTTAGAAGCAGTCTAACTGTTCAATATTGCAAGGCGAACTCATGGTTTAGAAATCAATAAAACAAAGTACGAGCAAAACAGGTTCTGATAAGCAGTCTTAAACTGTTAAACCTATTATCGTCACACTTAACCATTTTAACTGCATACAGCATGGAACACACACAACTGGTTCAGGAACAATTTCCTTAGTAGTAATATGGACTGTGAAATACCAGATAAAACACGTAAACTTAGAAAATGAGCATACGGATCGATATCATGTTTAACAGTTAAACGTAGTATTGTTACATCTGACAATTTGACGGCATACATGACTGGTACAGTCCAGACTGGTTTAGAATATTCAAATTGTTCACATTGCAAGGCGAACTCATGGTTAGAAATCAAAAAAACAAAGTACGAGCAATACAGGTTCTGATAAGCATCTTAAACTGTTAAACATAGTATCGTTACATCTAACCATTTTAACTCCATACAGCATTGGAACAGTACACAACTGGTTCAGGAACAATTTCCTTGGTGGTAATGGACGGTGAATTATCAGATAAAACACTTAAACTAGAAAATGAGCAATACAGCATCTGATACGCATGTGAAACCATTAAATGTAGTATTGTTACATCTGACCATTTTAACTGCATACATGACTGGTACAGTCTAGAACTGGTTTAGAACATTCAAATTGATCATATTGCAAGGCGAACTCATGGTTAGAAATCAATAAAATAAAGTACGAGCAACACAGGTTCTGATAAGCATCTTAAACTGTTAAACATAGTATCGTTACATCTAAACATTTTTACTCCATACAGCATTGGAACAGTACACAACTGGTTCAGGAACAATTTCCTTGGTGGTAATGGACGGTGAATTATCAGATAAAACACTTAAACTAGAAAATGAGCAATACAGCATCTGATACGCATGTGAAACCATTAAACGTAGTATTGTTATATCTGACCAATTGAACCGAAAACATGATTGGTACAGTCCAGAACTGGATAGAAGAAGTCTAACTGTTCATATTGCAAGGCGAAATCATGGTTAGAAATGAATAAAACAAAGTACGAGCAATACAGGTTCTGATAAGCATCTTAAACTGGTAACCCTAGTATCGTAATATCTAACCATTTTAACTGCATACAGCATTGGAACAGTACACAACTGGTTCAGGAACAATTTCCTTGGTGGTAATGGACGGTGAAATACCAGATAAAACACTTAAACTAGAAAATGAGCAATACAGGATCTGATACGCATGTGAAACCGTTAAACGTAGTATTGTTACATCTGACCATTTTAAATGCATACATGACTGGTACAGGCCAGAACTGGTTAGAAGCAGTCTAACTGTTCATATTGCAAGGCGAAATCATGGATAGGAATCAATATAAACAAAGTACGAGCAATACAGGTTCTGATAAGCATCTTTAACTGTTAAACCTAGTATCGTTACATCTAACCATTTTAACTGCATACACCATTGGAACAGTATACAACTGGTTCAGGAACAATTTGCTTTGTGGTAATGGACGGTGAATTATCAGATAAAACACTTAAACAAGAAAATGCGCAATACAGGATCTGATACGCATGTGAAACCGTTAAACGTAGTATTGTTACATCTGACCAATTGAACCGAAAACATGATTGGTACAGTCCAGAACTGGTTAGAAGCAGTCTAACTGTTCATATTGCAATGCGAAATTATTGTTAGAAATCAATAAAACAAAGTACGAGCAATACAGGTTCTGATAAGCATCTTAAACTGGTAAACCTAGAATCGTTATATCTATCCATTTTAACTGCATACAGCATTGGAACAGTATACAACTGGTTCAGGAACAATTTCCTTAGTGGTAATGGACGGTGAATTATAAGATAAAACACTTAAACAAGAAAATGCGCAATACAGGATCTGATACGCATGTGAAACCGTTAAACGTAGTATTTTTACATCTGACCATTTTAACCGAAAACATGATTGGTACAGTCCAGAACTGGTTAGAAGCAGTCTAACTGTTCATATTGCAAGGCGAAATCATTGTTAGAAATCAATAAATAAAGTACGAGCAATACAGGTTCTGATAAGCATCTTAAACTGTTAAACCTAGTATCGTTCCATCTATCCATTTTAACTACATACACCATTGGAACAGTATACAACTGGTTCAGGAACAATTTGCTTTGTGGTAATGGACGGTGAATTATCAGATAAAACACTTAAACAAGAAAATGAGCAATACAGGATCTGATACGCATGTGAAACCGTTAAACGTAGTATTGTTACATCTGACCATTTGAACGGCATACATTATTGGTACAGTCCAGAACTGGTTAGAAGTAGTCTAACAGTTCATATTGCAAAGCGAAATCATGGTTAGAAATCAACAAAACAAAGTACGAGCAATAGAGGTTCTGATAAGCATCATAAACAGGTAAACCTAGAATCGTTATATCTAACCATTTTAACTGCATATAGCATTGAAACAGTACACAACTGGTTCAGGAATAATTTCCTTGATGGTAATGGACGTTGAAATACCATATAAAACACTTAAACAAGAAAATGAGCAATACAGGATCTGATACGCATGTGAAACCATTAAACGTAGTATTGTTACATCTGATCATTTTAACTGCATACATGACTGGTACAGGCCAGAATTGGTTAGAAGCAGTCTAACTGTTCATATTGCAAGGCGAAATCATGGTTAGAAATCAAAAAAACAAAGTACGAGCAATACAGGTTCTGATAAGAATCTTAAACTGGTAAACCTAGAATCGTTACATCTAACTATTTTAACTGCATACAGTATTGGAACAGTACAGAACTGGTTCAGGAATAATTTCCTTGATGGTAATGGACGTTGAAATACCATATAAAACACTTAAACAAGAAAATGAGCAATACAGGATCTGATAAGGATGTGAAACCGTTAAACGTAGTATTTTTACATCTGACCATTTTAACCGAAAACATGATTGGTACAGTCCAGAACTGGTTAGAAGCAGTCTAACTGTTCATATTGCAAGGCGAAATCATTGTTAGAAATCAATAAATAAAGTACGAGCAATACAGGTTCTGATAAGCATCTTAAACTGTTAAACCTAGTATCGTTCCATCTATCCATTTTAACTACATACACCATTGGAACAGTATTCAACTGGTTCAGGAACAATTTGCTTTGTGGTAATGGACGGTGAATTATCAGATAAAACACTTAAACAAGAAAATGAGCAATACAGGATCTGATACGCATGTGAAACCGTTAAACGTAGTATTGTTACATCTGACCATTTGAACGGATACATTGTTACATCTGAACATTTTAACGGCATACATGATTGGTACAGTCCAGAACTAGTTAGAAGCAGTCTAACTGTTCATATTGCACGGCGAAATCATGGTTAGAAATCAATAAAACAAAGTACGAGCAATACAGGTTCTGATAAGCTTCTTAAACTGGTAAACCTAGAATCGTTCCATCTATCCATTTTAACTACATACACCATTGGAACAGTATACAACTGGTTCAGGAACAATTTGCTTTGTGGTAATGGACGGTGAATTATCAGATAAAACACTTAAACTAGAAAATGAGCAATACAGGATCTGATAATCATGTTTAACAGTTAAACGTAGTATTGTTACATCTGACAATTTGAACGGCATACATGACTGGTACAGTCCAGAACTGGTTTAGAATATTCAAATTGTTCACATTGCAAGGCGAACTCATGGTTAGAAATAAAAAAAACAAAGTACGAGCAATACAGGTTCTGATAAGCATCTTAAACTGTTAATCCTAGTATCGTTACATCTAACCATTTTAACTCCATACAGCATTGGAACAGTACACAACTGGTTCAGGAACAATTTCCTTGGTGGTAATAGACGGTGAATTATCAGATAAAACACTTAAACTAGAAAATGAGAAATACAGGATCTGACAAGGATGTGAAACCGTTAAACGTAGTATTGTTACATCTGACCATTTGTACCGAAAACATGATTGGTACAGTCCAGCACCGGTTAGAAGCAGTCTAACTGTTCATATTGCAAGGCGAACTCATGGTTAGAAATCAATAAAACAAAGTACGAGCAATGCAGGTTCTGATAAGCATCTTAAACTGTTAAACCTAGTATCGTTACATCTAAACATTTTAACTCCATACAGCATTGGAACAGTACACAACTGGTTCAGGAACAATTTCCTTGATGGTAATAGACGGTGAATTATCAGATAAAACACTTAAACTAGAAAATGAGAAACACAGGATCTGATAATCATGTGAAACCGTTAAACGTAGTATTGCTACATCTGAACATTTGAACGGCATACATGATTGGTACAGTCCAGAACTAGTTAGAAGCAGTCTAACTGTTCATATTGCACGGCGAAATCATGGTTAGAAATCAATAAAACAAAGTACGAGCAATACAGGTTCTGATAAGCATCTTAAACTGTTCAACCTACTATCGTTACATCTAACCATTTTAAATGCATGCAGCATTGGAACAGTACACAACTGGTCCAAAAACAATTTACTTGGTGGTAATGGACGGCGAAATACCAGATAAAACACTTAAACTAGAAAATGAGCAATGCAGGATCTAATAATCATGTGAAACCGTTAAACGTAGTATTGTTACATCTGCCAATTTGAACGGATACATGACTAGTATTGTCCAGAACTGGTTTAGAACATTCAAATTGATCATATTGCAAGGCGAACTCATGGTTAGAAATCAATAAAACAATGTACGAGCAATACAGGTTCTGATAAGCATCTTAAACTGTTAAACCTAGTATCGTTACATCTAACCATTTTAACTCCATACAGCATTGGAACAGTACACAACTGGTTCAGGAACAATTTCCTTGGTGGTAATGGACGGTGAATTATCAGATAAAACACTTAAACTAGAAAATGAGCAATACAGCATCTGATACGCATGTGAAACCATTAAACGTAGTATTGTTACATCTGACCATTTTAACTGCATACATGACTGGTACAGTCTAGAACTGGTTTAGAACATTCAAATTGATCATATTGCAAGGCGAACTCATGGTTAGAAATCAATAAAATAAAGTACGAGCAACACAGGTTCTGATAAGCATCTTAAACTGTTAAACATAGTATCGTTACATCAAACTATTTTAACTGCATACAGCATTGGAACAGTACACAACTGGTGCTGGAACAATTTCCTTGGTGGTAATGGACGGTGAATTATCAGATAAAACACTTAAACTAGAAAATGAGCAATGCAGGATCTAATAATCATGTGAAACCGTTAAACGTAGTATTGTTACATCTGACAATTTGAACGGATACATGACTAGTACAGTCCAGAACTGGTTTAGAATATTCAAATTGTTCATATTGCAAGGCGAACTCATGGTTAGAAATCAAAAAAACAAAGTACGAGCAATACAGGTTCTGATAAGCATCTTAAACTGTTAAACCTAGTATCGTCACATCTAACCATTTGAACTGCATACAGCATTGGAACAGTACACAACTGGTCCAGGAACAATTTACTTGGTGGTAATGGACGGTGAAATACCAGATAAAACACTTAAACTAGAAAATGAGAAATACAGGATCTGACAAGGATGTGAAACCGTTAAACGTAGTATTGTTACATCTGACCATTTGAACCGAAAACATGATTGGTACAGTCCAGAACCGGTTAGAAGCAGTCTAACTGTTCATATTGCAAGGCGAACTCATAGTTAGAAATCAATAAAACAAGGTACGAGCAATACAGGTTCTGATAAGCATCTTAAACTGTTCAACCTACTATCGTTACATCTAACCATTTTAAATGCATACAGCATTGGAACAGTACACAACTGGTCCAGAAACAATTTACTTGGTGGTAATGGACGGTGAAACACCATATAAAACACTTAAACTAGAAAATTAGCCATACAGGATCTGACAAGTATGTGAAACCGTTAAACGTAGTATTGTTACATCTGAACATTTTAACGGCATACATGATTGGTACAGTCCAGAACTAGTTAGAAGCAGTCTAACTGTTCATATTGCACGGCGAAATCATGGTTAGAAATCAATAAAACAAAGTACGAGCAATACAGGTTCTGATAAGCTTCTTAAACTGGTAAACCTAGAATCGTTACATCTAACCATTTTAACTCCATACAGCATTGGAACAGTACACAACTGGTTCAGGAACAATTTCCTTGGTGGTAATGGACGGTGAATTATCAGATAAAACACTTAAACTAGAAAATGAGCAATACAGCATCTGATACGCATGTGAAACCATTAAACGTAGTATTGTTACATCTGACCATTTTAACTGCATACATGACTGGTACAGTCTAGAACTGGTTTAGAACATTCAAATTGATCATATTGCAAGGCGAACTCATGGTTAGAAATCAATAAAACAAAGTACGAGCAACACAGGTTCTGATAAGCATCTTAAACTGTTAAACATAGTATCGTTACATCAAACTATTTTAACTGCATACAGCATTGGAACAGTACACAACTGGTGCTGGAACAATTTCCTTGGTGGTAATGGACGGTGAATTATCAGATAAAACACTTAAACTAGAAAATGAGCAATGCAGGATCTAATAATCATGTGAAACCGTTAAACGTAGTATTGTTACATCTGACAATTTGAACGGATACATGACTAGTACAGTCCAGAACTGGTTTAGAATATTCAAATTGTTCATATTGCAAGGCGAACTCATGGTTAGAAATCAAAAAAACAAAGTACGAGCAATACAGGTTCTGATAAGCATCTTAAACTGTTAAACCTAGTATCGTCACATCTAACCATTTGAACTGCATACAGCATTGGAACAGTACACAACTGGTCCAGGAACAATTTACTTGGTGGTAATGGACGGTGAAATACCAGATAAAACACTTAAACTAGAAAATGAGAAATACAGGATCTGACAAGGATGTGAAACCGTTAAACGTAGTATTGTTACATCTGACCATTTGAACCGAAAACATGATTGGTACAGTCCAGAACCGGTTAGAAGCAGTCTAACTGTTCATATTGCAAGGCGAACTCATAGTTAGAAATCAATAAAACAAGGTACGAGCAATACAGGTTCTGATAAGCATCTTAAACTGTTCAACCTACTATCGTTACATCTAACCATTTTAAATGCATACAGCATTGGAACAGTACACAACTGGTCCAGAAACAATTTACTTGGTGGTAATGGACGGTGAAACACCATATAAAACACTTAAACTAGAAAATTAGCCATACAGGATCTGACAAGTATGTGAAACCGTTAAACGTAGTATTGTTACATCTGAACATTTTAACGGCATACATGATTGGTACAGTCCAGAACTAGTTAGAAGCAGTCTAACTGTTCATATTGCACGGCGAAATCATGGTTAGAAATCAATAAAACAAAGTACGAGCAATACAGGTTCTGATAAGCTTCTTAAACTGGTAAACCTAGAATCGTTCCATCTATCCATTTTAACTACATACACCATTGGAACAGTATACAACTGGTTCAGGAACAATTTGCTTTGTGGTAATGGACGGTGAATTATCAGATAAAACACTTAAACTAGAAAATGAGCAATACAGTATCTGATAATCATGTGAAACCGTTAAACGTAGTATTGTTACATCTGAACATTTGAACGGCATACATGATTGGTACAGTCCAGCACCGGTTAGAAGCAGTCTAACTGTTCATATTGCAAGGCGAACTCATGGTTAGAAATCAATAAAACAAAGTACGAGCAAAACAGGTTCTGATAAGCATCTTAAACTGTTAAACCTATTATCGTCACATCTAACCATTTTAACTGCATACAGCATTGGAACACTACACAACTGGTTCAGGAACAATTTCCTTAGTAGTAATGGACTGTGAAATACCAGATAAAACACTTAAACTAGAAAATGAGCAATACAGGATCTGATAATCATGTTTAACAGTTAAACGTAGTATTGTTACATCTGACAATTTGAACGGCATACATGACTGGTACAGTCCAGAACTGGTTTAGAATATTCAAATTGTTCACATTGCAAGGCGAACTCATGGTTAGAAATCAAAAAAACAAAGTACGAGCAATACAGGTTCTGATAAGCATCTTAAACTGTTAATCCTAGTATCGTTACATCTAACCATTTTAACTCCATACAGCATTGGAACAGTACACAACTGGTTCAGGAACAATTTCCTTGGTGGTAATAGACGGTGAATTATCAGATAAAACACTTAAACTAGAAAATGAGAAATACAGGATCTGACAAGGATGTGAAACCGTTAAACGTAGTATTGTTACATCTGACCATTTGAACCGAAAACATGATTGGTACAGTCCAGCACCGGTTAGAAGCAGTCTAACTGTTCATATTGCAAGGCGAACTCATGGTTAGAAATCAATAAAACAAAGTACGAGCAATGCAGGTTCTGATAAGCATCTTAAACTGTTAAACCTAGTATCGTTACATCTAAACATTTTAACTCCATACAGCATTGGAACAGTACACAACTGGTTCAGGAACAATTTCCTTGATGGTAATAGACGGTGAATTATCAGATAAAACACTTAAACTAGAAAATGAGCAATGCAGGATCTAATAATCATGTGAAACCGTTAAACGTAGTATTGTTACATCTGCCAATTTGAACGGATACATGACTAGTATTGTCCAGAACTGGTTTAGAACATTCAAATTGATCATATTGCAAGGCGAACTCATGGTTAGAAATCAATAAAACAATGTACGAGCAATACAGGTTCTGATAAGCATCTTAAACTGTTAAACCTAGTATCGTTACATCTAACCATTTTAACTCCATACAGCATTGGAACAGTACACAACTGGTTCAGGAACAATTTCCTTGGTGGTAATGGACGGTGAATTATCAGATAAAACACTTAAACTAGAAAATGAGCAATACAGCATCTGATACGCATGTGAAACCATTAAATGTAGTATTGTTACATCTGACCATTTTAACTGCATACATGACTGGTACAGTCTAGAACTGGTTTAGAACATTCAAATTGATCATATTGCAAGGCGAACTCATGGTTAGAAATCAATAAAATAAAGTACGAGCAACACAGGTTCTGATAAGCATCTTAAACTGTTAAACATAGTATCGTTACATCTAAACATTTTACTCCATACAGCATTGGAACAGTACACAACTGGTTCAGGAACAATTTCCTTGATGGTAATAGACGGTGAATTATCAGATAAAACACTTAAACTAGAAAATGAGAAATACAGGATCTGATAATCATGTGAAACTGTTAAACGTAGTATTGTTACATCTGACCATTTTAACTGCATACATGACTGGTACAGTCCAGAACCGGATAGAAGCAGTCTAACTGTTCATATTGCAAGGCGAACTCATAGTTAGAAATCAAAAAAACAAGGTACGAGCAATACAGGTTCTGATAAGCAACTTTAACTGTTCAACCTACTATCGTTACATCTAACCATTTTAACTGCATAGAGCATTGGAATAGTACACAACTGATACAGGAACTATTTCGTTGGTAGTAATGGACGGTGAAATACCAGATACAACACTTAAACTAGAAAATGAGCAATACAGGATCTGTTACGCATGTGAAACCGTTAATCGTAGTAATGTTACATCTGACCATTTGAACCGAAAACATGATTGGTACAGTCCAGAACTGTTTAGAAGTAGTCTAAATGTTCATATTGCAAGGCGAAATCATGGTTAGAAATCAATAAAACAAAGTACGAGCAATACAGGTTCTGATAAGCATCTTAATCTGTTAAACCTAGTATCGTTACATCTAACCATTTTAACTGCATACACCATTGGAACAGTATACATCTGGTTCAGGAACAATTTCCTTGGTGGTAATGGACGGTGAAATACCATATAAAACACTTAAACTAGAAAATTAGCAATACAGGATCTGACAAGGATGTGAAACCGTTAAACGTAGTATTGTTACATCTGAACATTTGAACGGCATACATGATTGGTACAGTCCAGAACCGGTTAGAAGCAGTCTAACTGTTCATGTTGCAAGGCGAACTCATGGTTAGAAATCAATAAAACAAAGTACGAGCAATACAGGTTCTGATAATCATCTTAAACTGTTAAACCTAGTATCGTTACATCAAACTATTTTAACTGCATACAGCATTGGAACAGTACACAACTGGTTCAGGAACAATTTCCTTAGTGGTAATGGACGGCGAAATACCAGATAAAACACTTAAACTAGAAAATGAGCAATACAGCATCTGATACGCATGTGAAACCGTTAAACGTAGTATTGTTACATCTGAACATTTGAACGGCATACATGATTGGTACAGTCCAGAACTAGTTAGAAGCAGTCTAACTATTCATATTGCAAGAGGAACTCATGGTTAGAAATCAACAAAACAAGGTACGAGCAATACAGGTTCTGATAAGCATCTTAAACTGTTAAACCTAGTATCGTCACATCTAACCATTTTAACTGCATACAGCATTGGAACAGTACACAACTGGTCCAGGAACAATTTACTTGGTGGTAATGGACGGTGAAATACCATATAAAACACTTAAACTAGAAAATTAGCAATACAGGATCTGACAAGGATGTGAAACCGTTAAACGTAGTATTGTTACATCTGAACATTTGAACGGCATACATGATTGGTACAGTCCAGAACTAGTTAGAAGCAGTCTAACTGTTCATATTGCACGGCGAAATCATGGTTAGAAATCAATAAAACAAAGTACGAGCAATACAGGTTCTGATAAGCATCTTAAACTGTTAAACCTACTATCGTTACATCTAACCATTTTAACTGCATACAGCATTGGAACAGTACACAACTGGTCCAGGAACAATTTACTTGGTGGTAATGGACGGCGAAATACCAGATAAAACACTTAAACTAGAAAATGAGCAATACAGCATCTGATACGCATGTGAAACCGTTAAACGTAGTATTGTTACATATGATCATTTTAACTGCATACATGGCTGGTACAGTCCAGAACTGGTTTAGAACATTCAAATTGTTTATATTGCAAGGCGAACTCATGGTTAGAAATCAATAAAACTAAGTACGAGCAAGACAGGTTCTAATAAGCATCTTAAACTGGTAAACCTAGTATCGTTACATCAAACTATTTTAACTGCATACAGCATTGGAACAGTACACAACTGGTGCTGGAACAATTTCCTTGATGGTAATAGACGGTGAATTATCAGATAAAACACTTAAACTAGAAAATGAGCAATGCAGGATCTAATAATCATGTGAAACCGTTAAACGTAGTATTGTTACATCTGCCAATTTGAACGGATACATGACTAGTATTGTCCAGAACTGGATTAGAACATTCAAATTGATCATATTGCAAGGCGAAGTCATGGTTAGAAATCAATAAAACAATGTACGAGCAATACAGGTTCTGATAATCATCTTAAACTGTTATACCTAGTATCGTTACATCTAACCATTTTAACTCCATACAGCATTGGAACAGTACACAACTGGTTCAGGAACAATTTCCTTGGTGGTAATGGACGGTGAATTATCAGATAAAACACTTAAACTAGAAAATGAGCAATTCAGCATCTGATACGCATGTGAAACCATTAAACGTAGTATTGTTACATCTGACCATTTTAACTGCATACATGACTGGTACAGTCTAGAACTGGTTTAGGGGGGGGGGGGGGGGGGGGGGGGGGGGGGGGGGGGAAGGCGGGGGGGGGGGGGGGGGGGGGGGGGGGGGGGGGGGGGGGGGGGGGGGGGGGGGGGGGGGGGGGGGGGGGGGGGGGGGGGGGGGGGGGGGGGGGGGGGGGGGAACTCATGGTTAGAAATCAATTAAAAAAAAAATATAAAAAAAAAAAAGACACCTAAACAAAAAAAAAAAAAAAAAAAAAAAAAAAAAAAAACAAAGAAAAAAAAAAAAAAAAAAAAGAAAAAAAAAAAAAAAACCAAAAAAAAAAAAGAAAGAAAAAGGAAAAAAGAAAGAGAAAAAAAAAAATTGGGGGGGGGGGGGGGGGGGGGGGGGGGGGGGGGGGGGGGGGGGGGGGGGGGGGGGGGGGGGGGGGGGGGGGGGGGGGGGGGGGGGGGGGGGGGGGGGGGGGGGGAGGGGGGGGGGGGGGGGGGGGGGGGGGGGGGGGGGGGGGGGGGGGGGGGGGGGGGGGGGGGGGGGGGGGGGGGGGGGGGGGGGGGGGGGGGGGGGGGGGGGGGGGGGGGGGGGGGGGGGGGGGGGGGGGGGGGGGGGGGGGGGGGGGGGGGGGGGGGGGGGGGGGGGGGGGGGGGGGGGGGGGGGGGGGGGGGGGGGGGGGGGGGGGGGGGGGGGGGGGGGGGGGGGGGGGGGGGGGGGGGGGGGGGGGGGGGGGGGGGGGGGGGGGGGGGGGGGGGGGGGGGGGGGGGGGGGGGGGGGGGGGGGGGGGGGGGGGGGGGGGGGGGGGGGGGGGGGGGGGGGGGGGGGGGGGGGGGGGGGGGGGGGGGGGGGGGGGGGGGGGGGGGGGGGGGGGGTGGGGGGATTTGATTGGAGAGAAGGAAAGGGAAGGAGAAAGAGAGCGAGCGAAACGAGCGGGAGAGTGAAAAACAAATAAAAAAAACAAAACCCCAAACGGGGGGGGGGGGGGGATTTGTGTCCGGGTGTTGTGGTTGTTTTTTTTTGGTTGTTGTTTTAAAAAAAAAAAAAAACTAATCAATATCATATTGCAAGGCGAACTCATGGTTAGAAATCAATAAAATAAAGTACGAGCAACACAGGTTCTGATAAGCATCTTAAACTGTTAAACCTAGTATCGTTACATCTAACCATTTTAACTGCATACAGCATTGGAACAGTACACAACTGGTTCAGGAACAATTTCCTTGGTGGTAATGGACGGTGAAATACCAGATACAACACTTAAACTAGAAAATGAGCAATACAGGATCTGTTACGCATGTGAAACCGTTAATCGTAGTAATGTTACATCTGACCATTTGAACCGAAAACATGATTGGTACAGTCCAGAACTGGTTAGAAGTAGTCTAACTGTTCATATTGCAAGGCGAGCTCATGGTTAGAAATCAATAAAAGCAAAGTACGAGCAATACAGGTTCTGATAAGCATCTTAAACTGGTAAACCTAGAATCGTTATATCTAACCATTTTAACTGCATACAGCATTGGAACAGTACACAACTGGTTCAGGAACAATTTCCTTGGTGGTAATGGACGGTGAAATGCCAGATAAAACACTTAAACTAGAAAATGAGCAATACAGGATCTGATACGCATGTGAAACCGTTAAACGTAGTATTGTTACATCTGAACATTTGAACGGCATACATGATTGGTACAGTCCAGAACTAGTTAGAAGCAGTCTAACTATTCATATTGCAAGAGGATCTCATGGTTAGAAATCAACAAAACAAGGTACGAGCAATACAGGTTCTGATAAGCATCTTAAACTGTTAAACCTACTATCGTTATATCTAACCATTTTAACTGCATACAGCATTGGAAGAGTACACAACTGGTTCAGGAACAATTTCCTTGGTGGTAATGGACGGCGAAATACCAGATAAAACACTTAAACTAGAAAATGAGCAATACAGGATCTGATAAGCATGTGAAACCGTTAAACGTAGTATTGTTACATCTGACAATTTGAACAGCATACATGATTGGTACAGTCCAGAACTGGTTAGAAGCGGTCTAACTGTTCATATTGCAAGGCAAACTCATGGTTAGAAATCAATAAAACAAAGTACGAGTAATACAGGTTCTGATAAGCATCTTAAACTGTTAAACCTAGTATCGTTACATCTAACCATTTTAACTCCATACAGCATTGGAACAGTACACAACTGGTTCAGGAACAATTTCCTTGGTGGTAATAGACGGTGAGTTATCAGATAAAACACTTAAACTAGAAAATGAGCAATACAGGATCTGATAATCATGTGAAACCGTTGAACGTAGTATTGTTACATCTGACCATTTTAACTGCATACATGATTGGTACAGTCCAGAACTGGTTAGAAGCAGTCTAAATTGATTCATATTGCAAGGCGAAATCATGGTTAGAAATCAATAAAACAAAGTACTAGCAATACAGGTTCTGATAAGCATCTTAAACTGGTAAACCTAGAATCGTTACATCTAACCATTTTAACTGCATACAGCATTGGAACAGTACACAACTGGTTCAGGAACAATTTCCTTGGTGGTAATGGACGGCGAAATACCAGATAAAACACTTAAACTAGAAAATGATCAATACAGCATCTGATACGCATGTGAAACCGGTAAACGTAGTATTGTTACATCTGACCATTCTAAGTGCATACATGACTGGTACAGTCCAGAACCGGTTAGAAGCAGTCTAACTATTCATATTGCAAGAGGAACTCATGGTTAGAAATCAACAAAACAAGGTACGAGAAATACAGGTTCTGATAAGCATCTTAAACTGTTAAACCTACTATCGTTACATCTAACCATTTTAACTCCATACAGCATTGGAACAGTACACAACTGGTTCAGGAACAATTTCCTTGGTGGTAATGGACGGTGAATTATCAGATAAAACACTTAAACTAGAAAATGAGCAATACAGCATCTGATACGCATGTGAAACCGTTAAACGTAGTATTGTTACATCTGACCATTTTAACTGCATACATGACTTGGTACAGTCCAGAACTGGTTTAGAAGCAGTCTAACTGATTCATATTGCAAGGCGAACTCATGGTTAGAAATCAATAAAACAAGTACGAGCAATACAGGTTCTGATAAGCATCTTAAACTGTTAAACCTAGTATCGTCACATCTAACCATTTTAACTGCATACAGCATTGGAACAGTACACAACTGGTTCAGGAACAATTTCCTTGATGGTAATGGACGGTGAATATCCAGATAAAACACTTAAACTAGAAAATGAGAATACAGCATCTGATAATCATGTGAAACCGTTAAACGTAGTATTGTTACATCTGACCATTTTAACTGCATACATGATTGGTACAGTCCAGAACTGGTTAGAAGCAGTCTAACTGTTCATATTGCAAGGCAAACTCATGGTTAGAAATCAATAAAACAAAGTACGAGCAATACAGGTTCTGATAAGCATCTTAAACTGTTAAACCTAGTATCGTCACATCTAACCATTTTAACTGCATACAGCATTGGAACAGTATACAACTGGTTCAGGAACAATTTCCTTAGTAGTAATGGACGGTGAAATACCAGATAAAAGACTTAAACTAGAAAATGAGCAATACAGTATCTGATAATCATGTGAAACCGTTAAACGTAGTATTGTTACATCTGAACATTTGAACGGCATACATGATTGGTACAGTCCAGAACTAGTTAGAAGCAGTCTAACTGTTCATATTGCAAGGCGAAATCATGGTTAGAAATCAATAAAACAAAGTACGAGCAATACAGGTTCTGATAAGCATCTTAAACTGGTAAACCTAGAATCGTTACATCTAACCATTTTAACTGCATACAGCATTGGAACAGTACACAACTGGTTCAGGAACAATTTCCTTGGTGGTAATGGACGGCGAAATACCAGATAAAACACTTAAACTAGAAAATGAGCAATACAGCATCTGATACGCATGTGAAACCGTTAAACGTAGTATTGTTACATCTGACCATTTTAACTGCATACATGACTGGTACAGTCCAGAACCGGTTAGAAGCAGTCTAACTGTTCATATTGCAAGGCGAACTCATGGTTAGAAATCAATAAAACAAGTACGAGAAATACAGGTTCTGATAAGCATCTTAAACTGGTAAACCTAGATCGTTACATCTAACCATTTTAACTGCATACAGCATTGGAACAGTACACAACTGGTTCAGGAACAATTTCCTTGGTGGTAATGGACGGTGAATTATCAGATAAAACACTTAAACTAGAAAATGAGCAATACAGCATCTGATACGCATGTGAAACCATTAAACGTAGTATTGTTACATCTGACCATTTTAACTGCATACATGACTGGTACAGTCTAGAACTGGTTTAGAACATTCAAATTGATCATATTGCAAGGCGAACTCATGGTTAGAAATCAATAAAATAAAGTACGAGCAACACAGGTTCTGATAAGCATCTTAAACTGTTAAACATAGTATCGTTACATCTAAACATTTTAACTCCATACAGCATTGGAACAGTACACAACTGGTTCAGGAACAATTTCCTTGATGGTAATAGACGGTGAATTATCAGATAAAACACTTAAACTAGAAAATGAGAAATACAGGATCTGATAATCATGTGAAACTGTTAAACGTAGTATTGTTACATCTGACCATTTTAACTGCATACATGACTGGTACAGTCCAGAACCGGATAGAAGCAGTCTAACTGTTCATATTACAAGGCGAACTCATGGTTAGAAATCAATAAAACAAAGTACGAGCAATACAGGTTCTGATAAGCATCTTAACTGTTAACCTAGTATCGTTACATCTAACCATTTTAACTGCATACAGCATTGGAACAGTACACAACTGGTTCAGGAACAATTTCCTTAGTGGTAATGGACGGTGAATTACCAGATAAAACACTTAAACTAGAAAATGAGCAATACAGCATCTGATACGCATGTGAAACCGTTAAACGTAGTATTGTTACATCTGAACATTTGAACGGCATACATGACTGGTACAGTCCAGAACCGGTTAGAAGCAGTCTAACTGTTCATATTGCAAGGCGAACTCATGGTTAGAAATCAATAAAACAAAGTACGAGCAATACAGGTTCTGATAAGCATCTTAAACTGTTAAACCTAGTATCGTTACATCTAACCATTTTAACTGCATACAGCATTGGAACAGTACACAACTGGTTCAGGAACAATTTCCTTGGTGGTAATGGACGGTGAATTATCAGATAAAACACTTAAACTAGAAAATGAGCAATACAGCATCTGATACGCATGTGAAACCGTTAAACGTAGTATTGTTACATCTGAACATTTTAACTGCATACATGATTGGTACAGTCCAGAACTAGTTAGAAGCAGTCTAACTGATTCATATTGCAAGGCGAACTCATGGTTAGAAATCAATAAAATAAAGTACGAGCAATACAGGTTCTGATAAGCATCTTAAACTGTTAAACATAGTATCGTTACATCTAACATTTTAACTCCATACAGCATTGGAACAGTACACAACTGGTTCAGGAACAATTTCCTTGATGGTAATAGACGGTGAATTATCAGATAAAACACTTAAACTAGAAAATGAGCAATACAGGATCTGATAATCATGTGAAACTGTTAAACGTAGTATTGTTACATCTGACCATTTTAACTGCATACATGACTGGTACAGTCCAGAACCGGATTAGAAGCAGTCTAACTGTTCATATTGCAAGGCGAACTCATAGTTAGAAATCAAAAAACAAGGTACGAGCAATACAGGTTCTGATAAGCAATCTTAACTGTTCAACCTACTATCGTTACATCTAACCATTTTAACTGCATAGAGCATTGGAATAGTACACAACTGATTCAGGAACTATTTCGTTGGTAGTAATGGACGGTGAAATACCAGATACAACACTTAAACTAGAAAATGAGCAATACAGGATCTGTTACGCATGTGAAACCGTTAATCGTAGTAATGTTACATCTGACCATTTGAACCGAAAACATGATTGGTACAGTCCAGAACTGGTTAGAAGTAGTCTAACTGTTCATATTGCAAGGCGAGATCATGGTTAGAAATCAATAAAAGCAAAGTACGAGCAATACAGGTTCTGATAAGCATCTTAAACTGGTAAACCTAGAATCGTTATATCTAACCATTTTAACTGCATACAGCATTGGAACAGTACACAACTGGTTCAGGAACAATTTCCTTAGTGGTAATGGACGGTGAAATACCAGATAAAACACTTAAACTAGAAAATGAGTAATAGAGCATCTGATACGCATGTGAAACCGTTAAACGTAGTATTGTTACATCTGACCATTTTAAATGCATACATGACTGGTACAGGCCAGAACTGGTTTAGAGGATTCAAATTGTTCATATTGCAAGGCGAAATCATGGTTAGAAATCAATAAAACAAAGTACGAGCAATACAGGTTCTGATAAGCATCTTAAACTGTTAAACCTAGTATCGTTACATCTAACCATTTTAACTGCATACACCATTGGAACAGTACACAACTGGTTCAGGAACAATTTCCTTAGTGGTAATGGACGGTGAAATACCAGATAAAACACTTAAACAAGAAAATGAGCAATACAGGATCTGATACGCATGTGAAACCATTAAACGTAGTATTGTTACACTGACCATTTGAACGGCATACATGATTGGTACAGTCCAGAACCGGTTAGAAGCAGTCTAACTGTTCATGTTGCAAGGCGAACTCATGGTTAGAAATCAATAAAACAAAGTACGCGCAATACAGGTTCTGATAATCATCTTAAACTGTTAAACCTAGTATCGTTACATCAAACTATTTTAACTGCATACAGCATTGGAACAGTACACAACTGGTTCAGGAACAATTTCCTTGGTGGTAATAGACGGTGATTATCAGATAAAACACTTAAACTAGAAAATGAGCAATACAGGATCTGATAATCATGTGAAACCGTTAAACGTAGTATTGTTACATCTGACCATTTTAACTGCATACATGATTGGTACAGTCCAGAACTGGTTAGAAGCAGTCTAACTGTTCATATTGCAAGGCAACTCATGGTTAGAAATCAATAAAACAAAGTACGAGCAATACAGGTTCTGATAAGCATCTTAAACTGTAAACCTAGAATCGTTACATATAACCATTTTAACTGCATACAGCATTGGAACAGTACACAACTGATTCAGGAACAATTTCCTTGGTGGTAATGGACGGCGAAATACCAGATAAAACATTTAAACTAGAAAATGAGCAATACGCATCTG
>JACCIA010000215.1:0-19589 GCA_018906985.1 Apocrypta bakeri
CAAAGTACGAGCAATACAGGTTCTGATAAGCATCTTAAACTGTTAAACCTAGTATCGTTACATCTAACCATTTTAACTGCATACAGTATTGGAACAGTACACAACTGGTTCAGGAATAATTTCCTTGGTGGTAATGGACGGTGAAATACCAGATAAAACACTTAAACTAGAAAATGAGCAATACAGGATCTGATAAGGATGTGAAACCGTTAATCGTAGTATTGTTACATCTGACCATTTGAACGGCATACATGATTGGTACAGTCCAGAACTGGTTAGAAGCAGTCTAACTGATCATATTGCAAGGCGAAATCATGGTTAGAATCAATAAAACAAAGTACGAGCAATACAGGTTCTGATAAGCATCTTAAACTGTTAAACCTAGTATCGTTACATCTAACCATTTTAACTGCATACAGCATTGGAACAGTACACAACTGGATTCAGGAACAATTTCCTTGGTGGTAATGGACGGTGAATTATCAGATAAAACACTTAAACTAGAAAATGAGCAATACAGGATCTGATACGCATGTGAAACCGTTAAACGTAGTATTGTTACATCTGACCATTTGAACGGCATACATGACTGGTACAGTCCAGAACTGGTTAGAAGCAGTCTAACTGTTCATATTGCAAGGCGAACTCATGGTTAGAAATCAATAAAACTAAGTACGAGCAATACAGGTTCTGATAAGCATCTTAAACTGTTAAACCTAGTATCGTTACTATCTAACCATTTTAACTGCATACAGCATTGGAACAGTACACAACTGGTTCAGGAACAATTTCCTTGGTGGTAATGGACGGTGAATTATCAGATAAAACACTTAAACTAGAAAATGAGCAATACAGGATCTGATAAGCATGTGAAACCGTTAAACGTAGTATTGTTACATCTGACCATTTGAACTGCATACATGACTGGTACAGTCCAGAACTGGTTAGAAGCAGTCTAACTGTTCATATTGCAAGGCGAACTCATGGTTAGAAATCAATAAAACAAAGTACGAGCAATACAGGTTCTGATAAGCATCTTAAACTGTTAAACCTAGTATCGTTACATCTAACCATTTTAACTGCATACAGCATTGGAACAGTACACAACTGGTTCAGGAATAATTTCCTTGGTGGTAATGGACTGTGAAATACCAGATAAAACACTTAAACTAGAAAATGAGCAATACAGGATCTGATAAGGCATGTGAAACCGTTAATCGTAGTAATTGTTACATCTGACCATTTGAACGGCATACATGATTGGTACAGTCCAGAACTGGTTAGAAGCAGTCTAATCTGTTCATATTGCAAGGCGAACTCATGGTTAGAAATCAATAAAACAAAGTACGAGCAATACAGGTTCTGATAAGCATCTTAAACTGGTAAACCTAGTATCGTTACATCTAACCATTTTAACTGCATACAGCATTGGAACAGTACACAACTGGTTCAGGAACAATTTCTTGGTGTTAATGGACGGTGAAATACCAGATAAAACACTTAAACTAGAAAATGAGCAATACAGGATCTGATAAGGATGTGAAACCGTTAAACGTAGTATTGTTACATCTGACCATTTGAACGGCATACATGATTGGTACAGTCCAGAACTGGTTAGAAGCAGTCTAACTGTTCATATTGCAAGGCGAAATCATGGTTAGAAATCAATAAAACAAAGTACGAGCAATACAGGTTCTGATAAGCATCTTAAACTGTTAAACCTAGTATCGTTACATCTAACCATTTTAACTGCATACAGCATTGGAACAGTACACAACTGATTCAGGAACAATTTCGTTGGTGGTAATGGACGGTGAATTATCAGATAAAACACTTAAACAAGAAAATGAGCAATACAGGATCTGATACGCATGTGAAACCGTTAAACGTAGTATTGTTACATCTGACAATTTGAACGGCATACATGACTGGTACAGTCCAGAACTGGTTTAGAACATTCAAATTGTTCATATTGCAAGGCGAACTCATGGTTAGAAATCAAAAAAACAAAGTACGAGCAATACAGGTTCTGATAAGCATCTTAAACTGTTAAACCTAGTATCGTTATATCTAACCATTTTAACTGCATACAGCATTGGAACAGTACACAACTGGTTCAGGAATAATTTCCTTGGTGGTAATGGACTGTGAAATATCAGATAAAACACTTAAACTAGAAAATGAGCAATACAGGATCTGATAAGGATGTGAAACCGTTAAACGTAGTATTGTTACATCTGACCATTTGAACCGAAAATATGATTGGTACAGTCCAGAACTGGTTAGAAGCATTCAAACTGTTCATATTGCAAGGCGAAATCATGGTTAGAAATCAATAAAACAAAGTACGAGCAATACAGGTTCTGATAAGCATCTTAAACTGGTAAACCTAGTAATCGTTACATCTAACCATTTTAACTGCATACAGTATTGGAACAGTACACAACTGGTTCAGGAACAATTTCTTGGTGGTAATGGACGGTGAAATACCAGATAAAATACTTAAACTAGAAAATGAGCAATACAGGATCTGATAAGGATGTGAAACCGTTAATCGTAGTATTGTTACATCTGACCATTTGAACGGCATACATGATTGGTACAGTCCAGAACTGGTTAGAAGCAGTCTAACTGTTCATATTGCAAGGCGAAATCATGGTTAGAAATCAATAAAACAAAGTACGAGCAATACAGGTTCTGATAAGCATCTTAAACTGTTAAACCTAGTATCGTTACATCTAACCATTTTAACTGCATACAGCATTGGAACAGTACACAACTGGTTCAGGAACAATTTCGTTGGTGGTAATGGACGGTGAATTATCAGATAAAACACTTAAACTAGAAAATGAGCAATACAGGATCTGATAAGCATGTGAAACCGTTAAACGTAGTATTGTTACATCTGACCATTTGAACGGCATACATGACTTGGTACAGTCCAGAACTGGTTAGAAGCAGTCTAACTGTTCATATTGCAAGGCGAACTCATGGTTAGAAATAATAAAAACTAAGTACGAGCAATACAGGTTCTGATAAGCATCTTAAACTGTTAAACCTAGTATCGTAATATCTAACCATTTTAACTGCATACAGCATTGGAACAGTACACAACTGGTTCAGGAATAATTTCCTTGGTGGTAATGGACTGTGAATTATCAGATAAAACACTTAAACTAGAAAATGAGCAATACAGGATCTGATACGCATGTGAAACCGTTAAACGTAGTATTGTTACATCTGACCATTTTAAATGCATACATGACTGGTACAGTCCAGAACTGGTTTAGAAGCATTCTAACTGTTCATATTGCAAGGCGAACTCATGGTTAGAAATCAATAAAACAAAGTACGAGCAATACAGGTTCTGATAAGCATCTTAAACTGTTAAACCTAGTATCGTTACATCTAACCATTTTAACTGCATACAGCATTGGAACAGTACACAACTGGTTCAGGAATAATTTACTTGGTGGTAATGGACGGTGAAATATCAGATAAAACACTTAAACTAGAAAATGAGCAATACAGGATCTGATACGCATGTGAAACCGTTAAACGTAGTATTGTTACATCTGACCATTTGAACGGCATACATGATTGGTACAGTCCAGAACTGGTTAGAAGCAGTCTAACTGTTCATATTGCAAGGCGAACTCATGGTTAGAAATCAATAAAACAAAGTACGAGCAATACAGGTTCTGATAAGCATCTTAAACTGTTAAACCTAGTATCGTTACATCTAACCATTTTAACTGCATACAGCATTGGAACAGTACACAACTGGTTCAGGAACAATTTCTTTGGTGGTAATGGACGGTGAAATACCAGATAAAATACTTAAACTAGAAAATGAGCAATACAGGATCTGATAAGGATGTGAAACCGTTAATCGTAGTAATGTTACATCTGACCATTTGAACGGCATACATGATTGGTACAGTCCAGAACTGGTTAGAAGCAGTCTAACTGATCATATTGCAAGGCGAAATCATGGTTAGAAATCAATAAAACAAAGTACGAGCAATACAGGTTCTGATAAGCATCTTAACCTGTTAAACCTAGTATCGTTACATCTAACCATTTTAACTGCATACAGCATTGGAACAGTACACAACTGATTCAGGAACAATTTCGTTGGTGGTAATGGACGGTGAATTATCAGATAAAACACTTAAACAAGAAAATGAGCAATACAGGATCTGATACGCATGTGAAACCGTTAAACGTAGTATTGTTACATCTGACAATTTGAACGGCATACATGACTGGTACAGTCCAGAACTGGTTTAGAACATTCAAATTGTTCATATTGCAAGGCGAACTCATGGTTAGAAATCAAAAAAACAAAGTACGAGCAATACAGGTTCTGATAAGTATCTTAAACTGTTAAACCTAGTATCGTTATATCTAACCATTTTAACTGCATACAGCATTGGAACAGTACACAACTGGTTCAGGAATAATTTCCTTGGTGGTAATGGACTGTGAATTATCAGATGAAACACTTAAACTAGAAAATGAGCAATACAGGATCTGATACGCATGTGAAACCGTTAAACGTAGTATTGTTACATCTGACCATTTTAAATGCATACATGACTGGTACAGGCCAGAACTGGTTTAGAGCATTCAAATTGTTCATATTGCAAGGCGAACTGATGGATAGGAATCAATATAAACGAAGTACGAGCAATACAGGTTCTGATAAGCATCTTAAACTGTTAAACCTAGTATCGTTACATCTAACCATTTTAACTGCATACAGCATTGGAACAGCACACAACTGGTTCAGGAATAATTTACTTAGTGGTAATGGAATGTGAAATACCAGATAAAACACTTAAACTAGAAAATGAGCAAAACAGGATCTGATACGCATGTGAAACCGTTAATCGTAGTAATGTTACATCTGACCATTTGAACGGCATACATGATTGGTACTGTCCAGAACTGGTTAGAAGCAGTCTATCTGTTCATATTGCAAGGCGAACTCATGGATAGGAATCAATAAAACAAAGTACGAGCAATACAGGTTCTGATAAGCATCTTAAACTGGTAAACCTAGTATCGTTACATCTAACCATTTTAACTGCATACAGCATTGGAACAGTACACAACTGGTTCAGGAACAATTTCTTGGTGGTAATGGACGGTGAAATACCAGATAAAACACTTAAACTAGAAAATGAGCAATACAGGATCTGATAAGGATGTGAAACCGTTAATCGTAGTATTGTTACATCTGACCATTTGAACGGCATACATGATTGGTACAGTCCAGAACTGGTTAGAAGCAGTCTAACTGATTCATATTGCAAGGCGAAATCATGGTTAGAAATCAATAAAACAAAGTACGAGCAATACAGGTTCTGATAAGCATCTTAAACTGTTAAACCTAGTATCGTTACATCTAACCATTTTAACTGCATACAGCATTGGAACAGTACACAACTGATTCAGGAACTAATTTCGTTGGTGGTAATGGACGGTGAATTATCAGATAAAACACTTAAACAAGAAAATGAGCAATACAGGATCTGATACGCATGTGAAACCGTTAAACGTAGTATTGTTACATCTGACAATTTGAACGGCATACATGACTGGTACAGTCCAGAACTGGTTTAGAAGCATTCAAATTGTTCATATTGCAAGGCGAACTCATGGTTAGAAATCAAAAAAACAAAGTACGAGCAATACAGGTTCTGATAAGCATCTTAAACTGTTAAACCTAGTATCGTTATATCTAACCATTTTAACTGCATACAGCATTGGAACAGTACACAACTGGTTCAGGAATATTTCAATTGTGTCATATGGACTGTGAACTATCGTAGATAAAACACTAAACTAGAAAATGAGCAATACAGGATCTGATAAGGATGTGAAACCGTTAAACGTAGTATTGTTACATCTGACCATTTGAACCGAAAATATGATTGGTACAGTCCAGAACTGGTTAGAAGCAGTCTAACTGTTCATATTGCAAGGCGAAATCATTGTTAGAAATCAATAAAACAAAGTACGAGCAATACAGGTTCTGATAAGCATCTTAAACTGGTAAACCTAGAATCGTTACATCTAACCATTTTAACTGCATACAGTATTGGAACAGTACACAACTGGTTCATGAACAATTTCTTTGGTGGTAATGGACGGTGAAATACCAGATAAAATACTTAAACTAGAAAATGAGCAATACAGGATCTGATAAGGATGTGAAACCGTTAATCGTAGTAATGTTACATCTGACCATTTGAACGGCATACATGATTGGTACAGTCCAGAACTGGTTAGAAGCAGTCTAACTGATCATATTGCAAGGCGAAATCATGGTTAGAAATCAATAAAACAAAGTACGAGCAATACAGGTTCTGATAAGCATCTTAACCTGTTAAACCTAGTATCGTTACATCTAACCATTTTAACTGCATACAGCATTGGAACAGTACACAACTGGTTCAGGAACAATTTCCTTGGTGGTAATGGACGGTGAATTATCAGATAAAACACTTAAACTAGAAAATGAGCAATACAGGATCTGATAATCATGTGAAACCGTTAAACGTAGTATTGTTACATCTGACAATTTGAACGGCATACATGACTGGTACAGTCCAGAACTGGTTTAGAACATTCAAATTGTTCATATTGCAAGGCGAACTCATGGTTAGAAATAAAAAAAACTAAGTACGAGCAATACAGGTTCTGATAAGCATCTTAAACTGTTAAATCTAGTATCGTAATATCTAACAATTTTAACTGCATACAGCATTGGAATAGTACACAACTGGTTCAGGAATAATTTCCTTGGTGGTAATGGACTGTGAATTATCAGATGAAACACTTAAACTAGAAAATGAGCAATACAGGATCTGATACGCATGTGAAACCGTTAAACGTAGTATTGTTACATCTGACCATTTTAAATGCATACATGACTGGTACAGGCCAGAACTGGTTTAGAGCATTCAAATTGTTCATATTGCAAGGCGAACTGATGGATAGGAATCAATATAAACGAAGTACGAGCAATACAGGTTCTGATAAGCATCTTAAACTGTTAAACCTAGTATCGTTACATCTAACCATTTTAACTGCATACAGCATTGGAACAGTACACAACTGGTTCAGGAATAATTTCCTTAGGTGGTAATGGACTGTGAAATACCAGATAAAACACTTAAACTAGAAAATGAGCAATACAGGATCTGATACGCATGTGAAACCGTTAATCGTAGTAATGTTACATCTGACCATTTGAACGGCATACATGATTGGTACAGTCCAGAACTGGTTAGAAGCAGTCTAACTGTTCATATTGCAAGGCGAACTCATGGTTAGAAATCAATAAAACAAAGTACGAGCAATACAGGTTCTGATAAGCATCTTAAACTGGTAAACCTAGAATCGTTACATCTAACCATTTTAACTGCATACAGTATTGGAACAGTACACAACTGGTTCATGAACAATTTCTTTGGTGGTAATGGACGGTGAAATACCAGATAAAATACTTAAACTAGAAAATGAGCAATACAGGATCTGATAAGGATGTGAAACCGTTAATCGTAGTAATGTTACATCTGACCATTTGAACGGCATACATGATTGGTACAGTCCAGAACTGGTTAGAAGCAGTCTAACTGATCATATTGCAAGGCGAAATCATGGTTAGAAATCAATAAAACAAAGTACGAGCAATACAGGTTCTGATAAGCATCTTAACCTGTTAAACCTAGTATCGTTACATCTAACCATTTTAACTGCATACAGCATTGGAACAGTACACAACTGATTCAGGAACAATTTCGTTGGTGGTAATGGACGGTGAATTATCAGATAAAACACTTAAACAAGAAAATGAGCAATACAGGATCTGATACGCATGTGAAACCGTTAAACGTAGTATTGTTACATCTGACAATTTGAACGGCATACATGACTGGTACAGTCCAGAACTGGTTTAGAACATTCAAATTGTTCATATTGCAAGGCGAACTCATGGTTAGAAATAAAAAAAACTAAGTACGAGCAATACAGGTTCTGATAAGCATCTTAAACTGTTAAATCTAGTATCGTAATATCTAACAATTTTAACTGCATACAGCATTGGAATAGTACACAACTGGTTCAGGAATAATTTCCTTGGTGGTAATGGACTGTGAATTATCAGATGAAACACTTAAACTAGAAAATGAGCAATACAGGATCTGATACGCATGTGAAACCGTTAAACGTAGTATTGTTACATCTGACCATTTTAAATGCATACATGACTGGTACAGGCCAGAACTGGTTTAGAGCATTCAAATTGTTCATATTGCAAGGCGAACTGATGGATAGGAATCAATATAAACGAAGTACGAGCAATACAGGTTCTGATAAGCATCTTAAACTGTTAAACCTAGTATCGTTACATCTAACCATTTTAACTGCATACAGCATTGGAACAGCACACAACTGGTTCAGGAATAATTTACTTAGTGGTAATGGACAGTGAAATACCAGATAAAACACTTAAACTAGAAAATGAGCAAAACAGGATCTGATACGCATGTGAAACCGTTAATCGTAGTAATGTTACATCTGACCATTTGAACGGCATACATGATTGGTACAGTCCAGAACTGGTTAGAAGCAGTCTATCTGTTCATATTGCAAGGCGAACTCATGGATAGGAATCAATAAAACAAAGTACGAGCAATACAGGTTCTGATAAGCATCTTAAACTGGTAAACCTAGTATCGTTAATATCAAACCATTTTAACTGCATACAGCATTGGAACAGTACACAACTGGTCCAGGAACAATTTTCTTGGTGGTAATGGACGGTGAAATACCAGATAAAACACTTAAACTAGAAAATGAGCAATACAGGATCTGATAAGGATGTGAAACCGTTAATCGTAGTATTGTTACATCTGACCATTTGAACGGCATACATGATTGGTACAGTCCAGAACTGGTTAGAAGCAGTCTAACTGATCATATTGCAAGGCGAAATCATGGTTAGAAATCAATAAAACAAAGTACGAGCAATACAGGTTCTGATAAGCATCTTAACCTGTTAAACCTAGTATCGTTACATCTAACCATTTTAACTGCATACAGCATTGGAACAGTACACAACTGATTCAGGAACTATTTCGTTGGTGGTAATGGACGGTGAATTATCAGATAAAACACTTAAACAAGAAAATGAGCAATACAGGATCTGATACGCATGTGAAACCGTTAAACGTAGTATTGTTACATCTGACAATTTGAACGGCATTACATGACTGGTACAGTCCAGAACTGGTTTAGAATATTCAAATTGTTCATATTGCAAGGCGAACTCATGGTTAGAAATCAAAAAACAAAGTACGAGCAATACAGGTTCTGATAAGCAACTTAAACTGTTAAACCTAGTATCGTTATATCTAACCATTTTAACTGCATACAGCATTGGAACAGTACACAACTGGTTTAGAATATTCAAATTGTTCATATTGCAAGGCGAACTCATGGTTAGAAATCAAAAAAACAAAGTACGAGCAATACAGGTTCTGATAAGCATCTTAAACTGTTAAACCTAGTATCGTTATATCTAACCATTTTAACTGCATACAGCATTGGAACAGTACACAACTGGTTCAGGAATAATTTCCTAGGTGGTAATGGACTGTGAACTATCAGATAAAACACCTAAACTGGAAAATGAGCAATACAGAATCTGATAAGGATGTGAAACCGTTAAACGTAGTATTGTTACATCTGACCATTTGAACCGAAAATATGATTGGTACAGTCCACAACTGGTTAGAAGCAGTCTAACTGATCATATTGCAAGGCGAAATCATTGTTAGAAATCAATAAAACAAAGTACGAGCAATACAGGTTCTGATAAGCATCTTAAACTGGTAAACCTAGTATCGTTACATCTAACCATTTTAACTGCATACAGTATTGGAACAGTACACAACTGGTTCATGAACAATTTCCTTGGTGGTAATAGACGGTGAATTATCAGATAAAACACTTAAACTAGAAAATGAGCAATGCAGGATCTGATAATCGATGTGAAACCGTTAAACGTAGTATTGTTACATCTGACCATTTGAACGGCATACATGATTGGTACAGTCCAGAACTGGTTAGAAGCAGTCTAACTGTTCATATTGCAAGGCGAACTCATGGTTAGAAATCAATAAAACAAAGTACGAGCAATACAGGTTCTGATAAGCATCTTAAACTGGTAAACCTAGAATCGTTATATCTAACCATTTTAACTGCATACAGCATTGGAACAGTACACAACTGGTTCAGGAATAATTTCCTTGGTGGTAATGGACTGTGAACTATCAGATAAAACACTTAAACTAGAAAATGAGCAATACAGAATCTGATAAGGATGTGAAACCGTTAAACGTAGTATTGTTACATCTGACCATTTGAACCGAAAATATGATTGGTACAGTCCAGAACTGGTTAGAAGCAGTCTAACTGTTCATATTGCAAGGCGAAATCATTGTTAGAAATCAATAAAACAAAGTACGAGCAATACAGGTTCTGATAAGCATCTTAAACTGTTAAACCTAGTATCGTTACATCTAACCATTTTAACTGCATACAGCATTGGAACAGTACACAACTGGTTCAGGAACAATTTCCTTGGTGGTAATGGACGGTGAATATCAGATAAAACACTTAAACTAGAAAATGAGCAATACAGGATCTGATAAGCATGTGAAACCGTTAAACGTAGTATTGTTACATCTGACCATTTTAACTGCATACATGATTGGTACAGTCCAGAACTGGTTTAGAAGCATTCTAAATTGTTCATATTGCAAGGCGAACTCATGGTTAGAAATCAATAAAACAAAGTACGAGCAATACAGGTTCTGATAAGCATCTTAAACTGTTAAACCTAGTATCGTTACATCTAACCATTTTAACTGCATACAGCATTGGAACAGTACACAACTGGTTCAGGAATAATTTCCTTGGTGGTAATGGACGGTGAAATACCAGATAAAACACTTAAACTAGAAAATGAGCAATACAGGATCTGATACGCATGTGAAACCGTTAATCGTAGTAATGTTACATCTGACCATTTGAACGGCATACATGATTGGTACAGTCCAGAACTGGTTAGAAGCAGTCTAATCTGTTCATATTGCAAGGCGAACTCATGGATAGAATCAATAAAACAAAGTACGAGCAATACAGGTTCTGATAAGCATCTTAAACTGGTAAACCTAGTATCGTTAATATCTAACCATTTTAACTGCATACAGCATTGGAACAGTACACAACTGGTTCAGGAATAATTTTCTTGGTGTTAATGGACGGTGAAATACCAGATAAAACACTTAAACTAGAAAATGAGCAATGCAGGATCTGATAAGGATGTGAAACCGTTAAACGTAGTATTGTTACATCTGACCATTTGAACGGCATACATGATTGGTACAGTCCAGAACTGGTTAGAAGCAGTCTAACTGATCATATTGCAAGGCGAAATCATGGTTAGAAATCAATAAAACAAAGTACGAGCAATACAGGTTCTGATAAGCATCTTAACCTGTTAAACCTAGTATCGTTACATCTAACCATTTTAACTGCATACAGCATTGGAACAGTACACAACTGATTCAGGAACAATTTCGTTGGTGGTAATGGACGGTGAATTATCAGATAAAACACTTAAACAAGAAAATGAGCAATACAGGATCTGATACGCATGTGAAACCGTTAAACGTAGTATTGTTACATCTGACAATTTGAACGGCATACATGACTGGTACAGTCCAGAACTGGTTTAGAATATTCAAATTGTTCATATTGCAAGGCGAACTCATGGTTAGAAATCAAAAAAACAAAGTACGAGCAATACAGGTTCTGATAAGCAACTTAAACTGTTAAACCTAGTATCGTTATATCTAACCATTTTAACTGCATACAGCATTGGAACAGTACACAACTGGTTTAGAATATTCAAATTGTTCATATTGCAAGGCGAACTCATGGTTAGAAATCAAAAAAACAAAGTACGAGCAATACAGGTTCTGATAAGCATCTTAAACTGTTAAACCTAGTATCGTTATATCTAACCATTTTAACTGCATACAGCATTGGAACAGTACACAACTGGTTCAGGAATAATTTCCTAGGTGGTAATGGACTGTGAACTATCAGATAAAACACCTAAACTGGAAAATGAGCAATACAGAATCTGATAAGGATGTGAAACCGTTAAACGTAGTATTGTTACATCTGACCATTTGAACCGAAAATATGATTGGTACAGTCCACAACTGGTTAGAAGCAGTCTAAACTGTTCACATTGCAAGGCGTAAATCATGGTTAGAAATCAATAAAACAAAGTACGAGCAATACAGGTTCTTATAAGAATCTTAAACTGGTAAACCTAGTATCCGTTACATCTAACCATTTTAACTGCATACACCATTGGAACAGTACACAACTGGTTCAGGAATAATTTCCTTGGTGGTAATGGACTGTGAATTATCAGATAAAACACTTAAACTAGAAAATGAGCAATACAGGATATGATAAGGATGTGAATCCGTTAAACGTAGTATTGTTACATCTGACCATTTGAACAGAAGACATGATTGGTACAGTCCAGAACTGGTTAGAAGCAGTCTAACTGTTCATATTGCAAGGCGAAATCATTGTTAGAAATCAATAAAACAAACTACGAGCAATACAGGTTCTGATAAGCATCTTAAACTGGTAAACCTAGAATCGTTACATCTAACCATTTTAACTGCATACAGTATCGGAACAGTACACAACTGGTTCATGAAGAATTTCTTTGGTGGTAATGGACGGTGAAATACCAGATAAAATACTTATATTAGAAAATGAGCAATACAGGATCTGATAAGGATGTGAAACCATTAATCGTAGTAATTGTTACATCTGACCATTTGAACTGCATACATGATTGGTACAGTCCAGAACTGGTTAGAAGCAGTCTAATCTGTTCATATTGCAAGGCGAAACTCATGGATTAGAAATCAATAAAACAAAGTACGAGCAATACAGGTTCTGATAAGCATCTTAAACTGGTAAACCTAGTAATCGTTATATCTAACCATTTTAACTGCATACAGCATTGGAACAGTACACAACTGGTTCAGGAACAATTTCCTTGGTGGTAATGGACGGTGAAATACCAGATAAAACACTTAAACTAGAAAATGAGCAATACAGGATCTGATACGCATGTGAAACCGTTAAACGTAGTATTGTTACATCTGACCATTTTAACTGCATACATGACTGGTACAGTCCAGAACTGGTTTAGAACATTCAAATTGTTCATATTGCAAGGCGAACTCATGGTTAGAAATCAAAAAAACAAAGTACGAGCAATACAGGTTCTGATAAGCATCTTAAACTGTTAAACCTAGTATCGTTATATCTAACCATTTTAACTGCATACAGCATTGGAACAGTACACAACTGGTTCAGGAATAATTTCCTTGGTGGTAATCGACGGTGAAATACCAGATACAACACTTAAACTAGAAAATGAGCAATACAGGATCTGATAATCATGTGAAACCGTTAAACGTAGTATTGTTACATCTGACCATTTTAACTGCATACATGATTAGTACAGTCCAGAACTGGTTAGAAGCAGTCTAACTGTTCATGTTGCAAGGCGAACTCATGGTTAGAAATCAATAAAACAAAGTACGAGCAATACAGGTTCTGATAATCATCTTAAACTGTTAAACCTAGAATCGTTACATCTAACCATTTTAACTGCATACAGTATTGGAACAGTACACAACTGGTTCATGAACAATTTCCTTGGTGGTAATGAGACGGTGAATTATCAGATAAAACACTTAAACTAGAAAATGAGCAATGCAGGATCTGATAATCGTGTGAAACCGTTAAACGTAGTATTGTTACACCTGACCATTTTAACTGCATACATGATTAGTACAGTCCAGAACTGGTTAGAAGCAGTCTAACTGTTCATATTGCAAGGCAAACTCATGGTTAGAAATCAATAAAACAAAGTACAAGTAATACAGGTTCTGATAAGCATCTTAAACTGGTAAACCTAGAATCGTTATATCTAACCATTTTAACTGCATACAGCTTTGGAACAGTACACAACTGGTTCAGGAACAATTTCCTTAGTGGTAACGGACGGTGAAATACCAGATAAAACACTTAAACTAGAAAATGAGCAATACAGATCTGATACGCATGTGAAACCGTTAAACGTAGTATTGTTACATCTGACCATTTTAACTGCATACATGACTAGGTACAGTCCAGAACTGGTTTAGAAGCATTCAACTGTATCATATTGCAAGGCGAACTCATGGTTAGAAATCAATAAAACAAAGTACGAGCAATACAGGTTCTGATAAGCATCTTAAACTGTTAAACCTAGTATCGTCACATCTAACCATTTTAACTGCATACAGCATTGGAACAGTACACAACTGGTCCAGGAACAATTTCCTTGGTGGTAATGGACGGTGAATTATCAGATAAAACACTTAAACTAGAAAATGAGCAATACAGGATCTGATACGCATGTGAAACCGTTAAACGTAGTATTGTTACATCTGACCATTTGAACGGCATACATGATTGGTACAGTCCAGAACTGGTTAGAAGCAGTCTAACTGTTCATATTGCAAGGCGAAATCATGGTTAGAAATCAATAAAACAAAGTACGAGCAATACAGGTTCTGATAAGCATCTTAAACTGTTAAACCTAGTATCGTTACATCTAACCATTTTAACTGCATACAGCATTGGAACAGTACACAACTGGTTCAGGAACAATTTCCTTGGTGGTAATGGACGGTGAATTATCAGATAAAACACTTAAACTAGAAAATGAGCAATACAGGATCTGATACGCATGTGAAACCGTTAAACGTAGTATTGTTACATCTGACCATTTTAACTGCATACATGATTGGTACAGTCCAGAACTGGTTAGAAGCAGTCTAACTGTTCATATTGCAAGGCGAACTCATGGTTAGAAATCAATAAAACAAAGTACGAGCAATACAGGTTCTGATAAGCATCTTAAACTGTTAAACCTAGTATCGTTACATCTAACCATTTTAACTGCATACAGCATTGGAACAGTACACAACTGGTTCAGGAATAATTTCCTTGGTGGTAATGGACGGTGAATTATCAGATAAAACACTTAAACTAGAAAATGAGCAATACAGGATCTGATAAGGATGTGAAACCGTTAAACGTAGTATTGTTACATCTGACCATTTGAACGGCATACATGATTGGTACAGTCCAGAACTGGTTAGAAGCAGTCTAACTGTTCATATTGCAAGGCGAAATCATGGTTAGAAATCAATAAAACAAAGTACGAGCAATACAGGTTCTGATAAGCATCTTAAACTGGTAAACCTAGTAATCGTTACATCTAACCATTTTAACTGCATACAGCATTGGAACAGTACACAACTGGTTCAGGAACAATTTCCTTGGTGGTAATGGACGGTGAATATCAGATAAAACACTTAAACTAGAAAATGAGCAATACAGGATCTGATACGCATGTGAAACCGTTAAACGTAGTATTGTTACATCTGACCATTTTAACTGCATACATGATTGGTACAGTCCAGAACTGGTTAGAAGCAGTCTAACTGTTCATATTGCAAGGCGAACTCATGGTTAGAAATCAATAAAACAAAGTACGAGCAATACAGGTTCTGATAAGCATCTTAAACTGTTAAACCTAGTATCGTTATATCTAACCATTTTAACTGCATACAGCATTGGAACAGTACACAACTGGTTCAGGAACAATTTCCTTGGTGGTAATGGACGGTGAAATACCAGATAAAACACTTAAACTAGAAAATGAGCAATACAGGATCTGATACGCATGTGAAACCGTTAAACGTAGTATTGTTACATCTGACCATTTTAACTGCATACATGACTGGTACAGTCCAGAACTGGTTAGAAGCAGTCTAATTGTTCATATTGCAAGGCGAACTCATGGTTAGAAATCAATAAAACAAAGTACGAGCAATACAGGTTCTGATAAGCATCTTAAACTGTTAAACCTAGTATCGTTACATCTAACCATTTTAACTGCATACAGCATTGGAACAGTACACAACTGGTTCAGGAACAATTTCCTTGGTGGTAATGGACGGTGAAATACCAGATAAAACACTTAAACTAGAAAATGAGCAATACAGGATCTGATACGCATGTGAAACCGTTAAACGTAGTATTGTTACATCTGACCATTTTAACTGCATACATGACTGGTACAGTCCAGAACTGGTTAGAAGCATTCTAAATTGTTCATATTGCAAGGCGAACTCATGGTTAGAAATCAATAAAACAAAGTACGAGCAATACAGGTTCTGATAAGCATCTTAAACTGTTAAACCTAGTATCGTTACATCTAACCATTTTAACTGCATACAGCATTGGAACAGTACACAACTGGTTCAGGAACAATTTCCTTAGTGGTAATGGACGGTGAAATACCAGATAAAATACTTAAACTAGAAAATGAGCAATACAGGATCTGATACGCATGTGAACCATTAAACGTAGTATTGTTACATATGATCATTTTAACTGCATACATGCTGGTACAGTCCAGAACTGGTTTAGAACATTCAAATTGTTTATATTGCAAGGCGAACTCATGGTTAGAAATCAATAAAATAAAGTACGAGCAATACAGGTTCTGATAAGCATCTTAAACTGTTAAACCTAGTATCGTTACATCTAACCATTTTAACTGCATACAGCATTGGAACAGTACACAACTGGTTCAGGAACAATTTCCTTGGTGGTAATGGACGGTGAATATCAGATAAAACACTTAAACTAGAAAATGAGCAATACAGGATCTGATACGCATGTGAAACCGTTAAACGTAGTATTGTTACATCTGACCATTTTAACTGCATACATGATTGGTACAGTCCAGAACTGGTTAGAAGCAGTCTAACTGTTCATATTGCAAGGCGAACTCATGGTTAGAAATCAATAAAACAAAGTACGAGCAATACAGGTTCTGATAAGCATCTTAAACTGTTAAACCTAGCTATCGTTACATCTAACCATTTTAACTGCATACAGCATTGGAACAGTACACAACTGGTTCAGGAACAATTTCCTTAGTGGTAATGGACGGTGAATACCAGATAAAACACTTAAACTAGAAAATGAGCAATACAGGATCTGATACGCATGTGAAACCGTTAAACGTAGTATTGTTACATCTGACCATTTGAACTGGCATACATGACTGGTACAGTCCAGAACTGGTTTAGAAGCATTCAAATTGATTATATTGCAAGGCGAACTCATGGTTAGAATTCAATAAAACAAGGTACGAGCAATACAGGTTCTGATAAGCATCTTAAACTGTTAAACCTACTATCGTTACATCTAACCATTTTAACTGCATACAGCATTGGAACAGTACACAACTGGTTCAGGAACAATTTCCTTAGTGGTAATGGACGGAGAAATACCAGATAAAATACTTAAACTAGAAAATGAGCAATACAGGATGTGATACGCATGTGATACCATTAAACGCAGTATTGTTACATATGATCATTTTAACTGCATACATGGCTGGTACAGTCCAGAACTGGTTTAGAACATTCAAATTGTTTATATCCCAAGGCGAACTTATGGTTAGAAATCAATAAAATAAAGTACTAGCAAGACAGGTTCTGATAAGCATCATAAACTGTTAAACCTACTATCGTTACATCTAACCATTTTAACTGCATACAGCATTGGAACAGTACACAACTGGTTCAGGAACAATTTCCTTAGTGGGAATGGACGGAGAAATACCAGATTAAATAATTAAACTAGAAAATGAGCAATACAGGATCTTATAATCATGTGAAACCGTTAAACGTAGTATTGTTACATCTGACCATTTTAACTGCATACATGATTGGTACAGTCCAGAACTTGTTAGAAGCAGTCTAACTGTTCATATTGCAAGGCAAACTCATGGTTAGAAATCAATAAAACAAAGTACGAGTAAAACAGGTTCTGATAAGCATCTTAAACTGGTAAACCTACTATCGTTACATCTAACCATTTTAACTGCATACAGCATTGGAACAGTACACAACTGGTTAAGGAACAATTTCCTTAGTGGTAATGGACGGTGAAATACCAGATAAAATACTTAAACTAGAAAATGAGCAATACAGCATCTGATACGCATGTGAAACCGTTAAACGTAGTATTGTTACATCTGACCATTTTAAGTGCATACATAACTGGTACAGTCCAGAACCGGTTAGAAGCAGTCTAACTGTTCATATTGCAAGGCGAACTCATGGTTAGAAATCAATAAAACAAAGTACGAGCAATACAGGTTCTGATAAGCATCTTAAACTGTTAAACCTAGTATCGTTACATCTAACCATTTTAACTGCATACAGCATTGGAACAGTACACAACTGGTTCAGGAACAATTTCCTTGATGGTAATAGACGGTGAATTATCAGATAAAACACTTAAACTAGAAAATGAGCAATACAGGATCTGATAATCATGTGAAACCGTTAAACAGTAGTATTGTTACATCTGATCATTTTAACTGCATACATGGCTGGTACAGTCCAGAACTGGTTTAGAAGCATTCAAATTGTTATATTGCAAGGCGAACTCATGGTTAGAAATCAATAAAATAAAGTACGAGCAATACAGGTTCTGATAAGCATCTTAAACTGTTAAACCTACTATCGTTACATCTAACCATTTTAACTGCATACAGCATTGGAACAGTACACAACTGGTTCAGGAACAATTTCCTTAGTGGTAATGGACGGTGAAATACCAGATAAAACACTTAAACTAGAAAATGAGCAATACAGGATCTGATACGCATGTGAAACCGTTAAACGTAGTATTGTTACATCTGACCATTTTAACTGCATACATGATTGGTACAGTCCAGAACTGGTTAGAAGCAGTCTAACTGTTCATATTGCAAGGCAAACTCATGGTTAGAAATCAATAAAACAAAGTACGAGTAAAACAGGTTCTGATAAGCATCTTAAACTGGTAAACCTACTATCGTTACATCTAACCATTTTAACTGCATACAGCATTGGAACAGTACACAACTGGTTCAGGAACAATTTCCTTGGTGGTAATGGACGGTGAATTATCAGATAAAACACTTAAACTAGAAAATGAGCAATACAGGATCTGATAATCATGTGAAACGTTAAACGTAGTATTGTTACATCTGACCATTTTAACTGCATACATAACTGGTACAGTCCAGCACCGGTTAGAAGCAGTCTAACTGTTCATATTGCAAGGCGAACTCATGGTAGAAATCAATAAAACAAAGTACGAGCAATACAGGTTCTGATAATCATCTTAAACTGTTAAACCTACTATCGTTACATCTAACCATTTTAACTGCATACAGCATTGGAACAGTAACACAACTGATCCGGAACAATTTCCTTAGTGGTAATGGACGGATGAAATACCAGATAAAATACTTAAACTAGAAAAGAAGCAATACAGGAATC
>JACCIA010000216.1:0-19532 GCA_018906985.1 Apocrypta bakeri
GGTTAATAATTCGCGATAGATTTCTTATTGTGTTGTGAGACAACCCATGTACTACTGGCTACGCCAAGTCCATGGGACAAAGGGAGCCTGTCTTTTGTATTTTACGTACAGAGCACAATAAGAAAATGGTTACACGAGGTCAATAAGCGGATTGTAAGTCCGCTTCCCAGTTTCTGCCGAAGCGTTAATCCTGGGGACCTTTGGTAGTCGAATTAATGTTATACTTATAGAATCCTTGAGTAGTGTAGTCTCACGGGTTGCATTGAGAATACAGGGCGCTCAGCTTAATGATAAGTAGATAAGTATTGGTTAAGGTCTCTAATGTAGGAGTTCGAGTGATAAGTTACCTGCGTTTGCAAAATTGGTCTAGTGCGTTGCATACCATAATTTTGGTTCAAATGCGTGTAAATTGCGCGTCGTTTGAACCTCGCGACCGGGGTAAGTCCCGCCCTCCAGGTGGGATGTCTTAGTTAATTGGTCGTGTGCTCATTGTCTGAATAAAAAAACATCGCGAAGGAATTTTCCGCTCGGGTCAATATAAACATGGACTGACTTTGAGATGTTTTGAATAGGGTAGGATAAATATACGCCGCTTCACGATGTATGTATCTCACTGGCAACTTTTGTGACGCTGCATTATATATATTTATAAATAATTTTTAACGGTTTTATGCAATGTAAGAGATTTTTTTTGCTACAATGTTATTCTGAACTTACTGATTATATGATGAATTAGTAATGATTCTAAAAATACGTATATACCATGTATGTACATGAGCTAATTAGCAAGTGTCTGAAATGATTGTCCTTAACTAACGCTTCCTCAAAAAGTGTCATTAACAATTAGAAACGAAATTTAATAAAATGCGAAAATTACTTCCTTCATTATTATTTTTAAATGAACATTTTACACGTTTTCGGGTTGCTATGCCCGTGGCACCAATTAGTAAACTGAGGAGTTTCTGTTTTATAATTAGTCCTTTGCTTTTATAGTTTGGAAAAATGGTTAAACGCCATCGGAGATGAGAACCTTATGATGTTAGCAGACGATGATCAAAACAGAAAAAAGTTTCTGGAAAAACAAGTATGTAGTAATCACTTTTCTCTTACCGATTTTATACATACTCTTTCGAGAAGAATGCACCTGGAATTGTCCAGAATCTAATTTAAGTAGCGCACGTGAGGAGAAGAGCCATAGTTCAAAATGAAATTTACGATAGCCTACAAATAAAATCTAAAAGAGTAAATCATGAAAAGAATTTATTCACGAAAAACGTCACTAAGACCAAAATTATTAAGAATCGAAGAGCGGCAAAAGCAATCGTAATTAATATTATATAAGCAACAACGCGTTAATGCCGCGTCAAAATATTTAAATAGTAGTGCTTTATCGTACTTTAAAATGTAATTAAATCATGATAAGCTGAGGAAATGGAATGAAAGCGAAAAGCAAATTGCTTTGGGCTTTTATTACAAATCTTCGAAAGCTTTTTATTATTTAAGAAATCAGCAAAAGCATACATTACCTTGTACTTCCACGATTAGAATATGCGTTTTCCCTTTATACTCCGTGCAAACCAAACAGAGGGGGCAGCGGATCGTTTCCTCATCGCTCTGAGGGAGAAATATTACGATATTATCTTCTTCCCTTATCGCCCTGGTGGTCGGTGGCGATGAAGCCATGATTTTTCGGTGTGTTTCTGTAGAGGGTAGAAACACTTAAAGACACACCTACCTTCACGGGTACTTATAAATTCCCAAGACGAGATAGAGGCTCGAGAGACCTCCTCACTCGGCTATGCCGACACAGGAGAAATTCTCGAACATGCCACGTTTTGAACAGTCCAAGCCTATCATAGCTGTTTTTGTACCTACCCTTTGATCAAAGCCAATAGGCCGAAAAGATATGGCTACCTTGGATGTTGTTGTTCCTACGCTTTTATCAAAGCCAATAGGACGAAAAGCGAAGCTTATCTTAGCTGTTGTTGTGCCTACACTCTGATCAAAGCCGAAAAGCGATGCCTATCTTAGCTGTTGATGTACCCACACTCTGATCAAAACCAATAGGCCGTGAAGCGATGGCTATCTTAGCTGTTTTTGTGCCTACACTTTGATCAAAGCCGAGAAGTGATGCCTATCTTAGCTGTTACTGTGCGTACACTTTGATCAAAGCCGACAAGCGATGCCTATCTTAGCTGTTGTTGTGCCAACACTCTGATCAAAGCCTACGCTTTAATGAAAGCCAAAAGGCCGTGAAGCGATGGCTATCTTAGCTGTTGTTGTGCCTACACACTGTGCAAAGCCAATAGGCCGAGAAACGATGCATATCATAGCTGTTGTAGTGCCGACACTTTGATCAAAGCCGAGAAGCGATGCCTATCTTAGCTGTTATTGTGCGTACACTTTGATGAAAGCCGACAAACGATGCCTATCTTAGCTGTTGTTGTGCCTACATACTGATCAAAGTCGAGAAGCGATTCCTATCTTAGCTGTTGTTGTGCCTACACTCTGATCAAAGTCGAGAAGTCATGCCTGTCTTAGCTGTTGTTGTGCGTACACTCTGATCAAAGCCGAGATGCAATTCCGATCTTAGCTGTTGATGTACCCAAACTCTGATCAAAGCCGAGAAGCAATTCCTATCTTAGCTGTTGATGTACCCACACTCTAATCAAAGCCTACGCTTTAATGAAAGCCAATAGGCCGTGAAGCGATGGTTATCTTAGGTGTTGTAGTGCCTACACTTTGATCAAAGCCGACAAGCGATGCCTATCTTAGCTGTTGTTGTGCCAACACTCTGATCAAAGCATACGCTTTAATGAAAGCCAATAGGCCGTGAAGCGATAGCTATCTTAGCTGTTGTTTTGCCTACACACTGTGCAAAGCCAATAGGCCGAGAAGCGATGCCTATCTTAGCTGTTGATGTACCCACACTCTGATCAAAACCAATAGGCCGTGAAGCGATGCATATCTTAGCTGTTGTTGTGCCGACACTTTGATCAAAGCCGAGAAGCGATGCCTATCTTAGCAGTTGTTGTGCCTACAGTCTGATCAAAGCCGAGAAGCGTTGCCTATCTTAGCTGTTGTTGTGCCTACACAGTGATCAACGCCGAGAAGCGATGCGTATCTTATCTGTTGTTGTGCCTACATACTGATCAAAGCCGAGAAGCGATGCCTATCTTAGCTGTTGATGTACCCACACTCTGATCAAAACCAATAGGCCGTGAAGCGATGCATATCTTAGCTGTTGTTGTGCCGAGACTTTGATCAAAGCCGAGAAGCGATGCCTATCTTAGCTGTTGTTGTGCCTACAGTCTGATCAAAGCCGAGAAGCGTTGCCTATCTTAGCTGTTGTTGTGCCTACACTCTGATCAAAGCCTACGCTTTAATGAAAGCCAAAAGGCCGTGAAGCGATGGCTATCTTAGCTGTTGTTGTGCCTACACACTGTGCAAAGCCAATAGGCCGAGAAACGATGCATATCATAGCTGTTGTAGTGCCGACACTTTGATCAAAGCCGAGAAGCGATGCCTATCTTAGCTGTTATTGTGCGTACACTTTGATGAAAGCCGACAAACGATGCCTATCTTAGCTGTTGTTGTGCCTACATACTGATCAAAGTCGAGAAGCGATTCCTATCTTAGCTGTTGTTGTGCCTACACTCTGATCAAAGTCGAGAAGTCATGCCTGTCTTAGCTGTTGTTGTGCGTACACTCTGATCAAAGCCGAGATGCAATTCCGATCTTAGCTGTTGATGTACCCAAACTCTGATCAAAGCCGAGAAGCAATTCCTATCTTAGCTGTTGATGTACCCACACTCTAATCAAAGCCTACGCTTTAATGAAAGCCAATAGGCCGTGAAGCGATGGTTATCTTAGGTGTTGTAGTGCCTACACTTTGATCAAAGCCGACAAGCGATGCCTATCTTAGCTGTTGTTGTGCCAACACTCTGATCAAAGCATACGCTTTAATGAAAGCCAATAGGCCGTGAAGCGATAGCTATCTTAGCTGTTGTTTTGCCTACACACTGTGCAAAGCCAATAGGCCGAGAAGCGATGCCTATCTTAGCTGTTGATGTACCCACACTCTGATCAAAACCAATAGGCCGTGAAGCGATGCATATCTTAGCTGTTGTTGTGCCGACACTTTGATCAAAGCCGAGAAGCGATGCCTATCTTAGCAGTTGTTGTGCCTACAGTCTGATCAAAGCCGAGAAGCGTTGCCTATCTTAGCTGTTGTTGTGCCTACACAGTGATCAACGCCGAGAAGCGATGCGTATCTTATCTGTTGTTGTGCCTACATACTGATCAAAGCCGAGAAGCGATGCCTATCTTAGCTGTTGATGTACCCACACTCTGATCAAAACCAATAGGCCGTGAAGCGATGCATATCTTAGCTGTTGTTGTGCCGAGACTTTGATCAAAGCCGAGAAGTGATGCCTATCTTAGCTGTTGTTGTGCCTACAGTCTGATCAAAGCCGAGAAGCGATGCCTATCTTAGCTGTTGTTGTGCGTGAACTCTGATCAAAGCCGAGATTGATGCCTATCTTAGCTTTTATTGTGCCTACACTCTTATCAAAGCCGTGAAGCGATGGCTATCTTAGCTGTTGTTGTGCGTGAACTCTGATCAAAGTCGAGAAGTGATGCCTATCTTAGCTGTTGTTGTGCGTACACTCTGATCAAAGCCGAGATGCAATTCCGATCTTAGCTGTTGATGTACCCACACTCTGATCAAAGCCAATAGGCCGAGAAGCGATGCCTATCTTAGCTGTTGATGTACCCACACTCTGATCAAAACCAATAGGCCGTGAAGCGATGGCTATCTTAGCTGTTGTTGTGCCTACTCTCAGATCAAAGCCGAGAAGTGATGCCTATCTTAGCTGTTATTGTGCGTACACTTTGATCAAAGCCGAGAAGCAATTCCTATCTTAGCTGTTGATGTACCCACACTCTGATCAAAGCCAATAGGCCGAGGATCGATGCCTATCTTAGCAGTTGTTTTGACAACACTCTGATCAAAGCATACGCTTTTATGAAAGCCAATAGGCCGTGAAGCGAAAGGTATCTTAGCTGTTGTTGTGCGTGAACTCTGATCAAAGTCGAGAAGTGATGCCTATCTTAGCTGTTGTTGTGCGTACACTCTGATCAAAGCCGAGATGCAATTCCGATCTTAGCTGTTGATGTACCCACACTCTGATCAAAGCCAATAGGCCGAGAAGCGATGCCTATCTTAGCTGTTGATGTACCCCACACTCTGATCAAAGCCAATAGGCCGAGAAGCGTTGCCTATCTTAGCTGTTGTTGTGCTTACACACTGATCAAAGCCGAGAAGCGATGCCTATCTTAGCTGTTGTTGTGCTTACACTCTGATCAAAGTCGAGAAATGATGCCTATCTTAGCTGTTTGTTGTGCGTACACTCTGATCAAGCCGAGATTGCAATTCCGATCTTAGCTGTTTGATGTACCCACACTCTGATCAAAGCCAATAGGCCGAGAAGCGATGCCTATCTTAGCTGTTGATGTACCCACACTCTGATCAAAGCCAATAGGCCGAGAAGCGATTCCTATCTTAGCTGTTGTTGTGCCGACACTTTGATCAAAGCCGAGAAGCGATGCCTATCTTAGCTGTTGTTGTGCCTACAGTCTGATCAAAGCCGAGAAGCGTTGCATATCTTAGCTGTTATTGTGCCTACACACTGTGCAAAGCTAATAGGCCGAGAAGCGATGTCTATCTTAGCTGTTGTTGTGCCTACACTCAGATCAAAGCCGAGAAGTGATGCCTATCTTAGCTGTTGTTGTGCCTACACTCTGATCAAAGTCGAGAAGTGATGCCTATCTTAGCTGTTGTTGTGCCTACAATCTGATCAAAGTCGAGAAGTGATGCCTATCTTAGCTGTTTTTGTGTCAACACTCAGTTCAAAGCCGATCAGCAGTTCCTATCTTAGCTGTTAATGGACCCACATTTTGATCAAAGCCAATATGCCGAGAAGCGATGCCTATTTTAGCTGTTGTTGTGCCTACACTCTGATCAAAGCCAATAGGCCGAGAAATGATGCCTATCTTAGCTGTTGTTGTGCCAACACTCTGATCAAAGCCTACGCTTTAATGAAAGCCAATAGGCCGTGAAGCGATGGCTATCTTAGCTGTTGTAGTGCCTACACTCTGATCAAAGCCAATAGGCCGAGAAATGATGCCTATCTTAGCTGTTGTTGTGCCAACACTCTGATCAAAGCCTACGCTTTAATGAAAGCCAATAGGCCGTGAAGCGATGGCTATCTTAGCTGTTGTTGTGCCTACACTCTGATCAAAGTCGAGAAGTGATGCCTATCTTAGCTGTTGTTGTGCGTGAACTCTTATCAAAGCCGAGATTGATGCCTATCTTAGCTTTTATTGTGCCTACACTCTTATCAAAGCCGTGAAGCGATGGCTATCTTAGCTGTTCTTGTGCGTACACTCTGATCAAAGCCAATAGGCCGAGAAGCGATGGCTATCTTAGCTGTTGTTGTGCCTACTCTCAGATCAAAGCCGCGAAGTGATGCCTATCTTAGCTGTTATTGTGCGTACACTTTGATCAAAGCCGACAAACGATGCCTATCTTAGCTGTTGTTGTGCCAACACTCTGATCAAAGCCTACGCTTTAATGAAAGCCAATAGGTCGTGAAGCGATAGTTATTTTAGGTGTTGTAGTGCCCACATTTTGATCAAAGCCAATAGGCTGAGAAATGATGCCTATCTTAGCTGTTGTTGTGCCAACACTCTGAACAAAGCCGAGAAGCAATTCCTATCTTAGCTGTTGATGTACCCACAATCTGATCAAAGTCGAGAAGTGAAACCTATCTTAGCTGTTGTTTTGCCTACACTCTGATCAAAGTCGAGAAGTGATGCCTATCTTAGCCGTTGTTGTGCGTGAACTCTGATCAAAGCCGACAAACGATGCCTATCTTAGCTGTTGTTGTGCGTACATACTGATCAAAGCCGAGAAGCGATTCCTATCTTAGCTGTTGTGGTGCCTACACTCTGATCAAAGTTGAGAAGTGATGCCTATCTTAGCTGTTGTTGTGCGTGAACTCTGATCAAAGCCGAGATTGATGCCTATCTTAGCTTTTATTGTGCCTACACTCTGATCAAAGTCGAGAAGTGAAACCTATCTTAGCTGTTGTTTTGCCTACACTCTGATCAAAGTCGAGAAGTGAAACCTATCTTAGCTGTTGTTTTGCCTACACTCTGATCAAAGTCGAGAAGTGATAAATATCTTAACTGTTGTTTTCGTACACTTTGATCAAAGCCGACAAACGATGCCTATCTTAGCTGTTGTTGTGCGTACATACTGATCAAAGCCGAGAAGCGATTCCTATCTTAGCTGTTGTGGTGCCTACACTCTGATCAAAGTCGAGAAGTGATGCCTATCTTAGCTGTTGTTGTGCGTACACTCTGATCAAAGCCGAGATGCAATACCGATCTTAGATCTAGAGAATTATTAGCCGCCGCATTGCATCCGGGGAGTCCGCCAGAACAGCAATGTCATCAGCGTAGGCCAAGATGTTATGTGACCTACCACCGAACGTGTAACCGTCCCCCGTCTCTGTCATGCGTCGAAGCAAGACTTCCAGGGTTAGGTTAAACACGTCGGGGCTGAGAGGACATCCCTGTCTGACACTCCCTGATCGCCTTTACGGTGGGTGGCGATGTCATGTTCAGTGCTCGAATACAGATAAAACACTTAAACACTTAAACACTTACCTCCTCGGGCACTTATTCAATGCCCAAGACAAGATAGAGGCACGAGCGACCTCCTCACTCGGCTATGCCGACACAGGAGAAATCCTCGCGCATAACTCGTCTTGAGCGGCACATGATCTACACTTTGATCAAAGCCGAAAAAAATATCTCCGACTTTTAGAAATGTCAAGGTGAGGCAAACGGGATTCAATCAGAAATTATTGTTGCTAGCTATACAGCAAGACAACCAAAGTTCTCAGTTTGAACTTAGACATCAAGAGGGCGGGCCCATTATGAGTGCAGAAGAAACAGAAAAGTTTTACAGAGAGACATTAGGTTATGACAGTAAGAAGATAAAAGATCAGGATAAAAGATCAGGTTTTGGTACCACCATATATGGGTTTTGGTACCACCATATATGGGTTTTGGTACCACCATATATGGGTTTTGGTACCACCATATATGGGTTTTGGTACCCACATTATGGGTTTTGGTACCACCATATATGGGTTTTGGTACCAAATTTTTTTTTTAAATTCTTGGTATCTTTGAAAATGATTATATTATGTTTGAATTACTTAAGTGAGCCGTTCCTTGCGGTAATGCAATGCAAGGTCGACTCGCGGCGAGGTCGGAGCAAGCCCCGGACACCTCGCCAATTTCCAAAAATCAGTTCGATATTCTGGGTCCTCAATGAGGACCGTATCAGATATCAAGCTGATAAGAACAGAGGAATTATTGCATTTAATATAACTACCCCTAAAACGGGGTGAAAACATGGCGCTTGACCTGCTGGGCATGCTTATTTTCGTATTTTGACCTCTGTTCCTATCAGCGTAAAACTTAAAAAAGAAAAACAAAACAGTTAAAATAAAATAAATAAATTAAATAAATAAATAAGTTAAATAAATAAGTTAATAAGTTAAATAAGTTAAATAAATTAAATAAATAAGATAACTAAAATAAATTAAATAAATAAAATAAATTAAATAAATAAAATAAATTATATAACTTAAATAAATAAAATATAAAAACCTAATAAAACTTAATAAAAACTTAATAAAAAACTTAACAATAAATGCACGGTGGGGCTTGATTAAAAGCAAGCCCCACAAACGCTGATAGGAGACGGGACAATTAAAAGGAACATGAATTATTAGAAAAAAACAAGAGAAAAAAAAAGGAAAGACCGGAACGGACGACACAAGTAACAGAGCGATGGGGGGCTATTGATATTGTTTAGCCCCCTTATATATATTGCCTAATTCCCGAGACATGCTCCACGTAAATGTCCCGGGACCACCGGATGGTATCACTAACCATGAGTCTCCTCATCAATGTCGCGTAGTAGCGACTGACATTGAGGAGACTCAGGACCCTCTCATTTCGAGGGTCCCACGCGCCAAGGGCGCCCACGAGGAAGGCCTCCACCGTGACGTTGTAGCCGTTGCTCGCGAGTTGCCTAGCCAAGGATGTATATTTGGCTATTTTGGCCTCGCGAGCCTCTTCGATAGCCGCATAGCGGTTTTCGAAGGGAACGGCCACGTCGACGATGGTGATGCGGCGATTGACATCGTCGCGAACGACGATGTCAGGTCTTAAAGCCGCATCAGGCCCGTGGACACCCCGGACGGTGTGGTTCACGGTGATGGTCCCGGGGCATTTACTGGCTGCCTTCACCAGCCTATCTTGGATGTTGTTGTGCCTTCTTTGCCTCGCCGCCGCGTGCGGGCCGCAATGTCCGAGGACATGCGGGAGAGTCTCCAGGCCCTCCCCGCATCTGCGACATCTCTTGTCCATCCCTCTTTGCCAACGCTTACAAGCGTTGAGAGGGAGGACGTCGAGACGGGCGCGATGGATAAATCGCCAGTCGCAGAAGCGGGTGAAGCTACCGTTACGGAGGAAGTGGTTCGAAGAACCACTCTTCCTGGTAGCTTCGAGGACCTTGCCTTGATCTTTTTTGGCAAGGAGACTCTCCGCGTAGAAGGTGTTAAGGCGGCTCCGCAGGGCCGAGACCAGCTGTTTTTTGGTCTCTGGCGAGGCAAGGGTCCTGGGGGCGTTGACATCCCCACAGGCTATTTTCAGGTACTCCTCATCCCGACACCAGATCCAGCGCAACCCGAGCTTGGTGTTCAGCCTCAGGGTCGCGCTGCGGACTTTCGACCAGAAAGATGTTCTTCCGGTCGAACGGGGCAGGTCCATATCACCGGAGAGGTAGCGGGCGACATCGATGTTCGACGCCCGCTTTCTAAGCCTCTCCGAGACGGTCTTCCTCAGGACGGAATCTGCTTCGGTGCTCACGGTCTTGTCGCTCTAGTACAACATTTTGTACCCATGAGCGACCGTGAGCAGGTCGTAGAGATACGAGAGCGGGAGCAATCCGCCACCTCCTTGGGAGGGGGGGAGATACACGAGCTCCGCGCTCGCTCTCTGAGGAAGAGAGAGCCAGGTCTTGGCGGCTCTCTTTATGGACCTATCTGCCTCCGTTAGAAGTCCTTTCTCAATACTGGCCCCCTGCATGGCGAAGTCTAGCCGAGGCAACAAAAAGGTGCCCACGGCGTCGAGCTTCTGCCAGGGAGCCAGCAGAGACTGATCGATGGTTATGGTGTCCTGGATGAGACCCCTTAAGGTGTTAGTGGGGTTCTGTTTTACCTGGTAGCCTGTAGGGATGCCCAGATGTTCGTAGGCATCCCCAGGACCCAAGGCACGGATAGGCGACCCCTGAACGGAGAACTCGGTAGGTCTGACGTCCTCTCTTCCCGCGATGTGCAGTGACGCGCACTTTGCAGGATTGAAGGAGAGGCCGACAGACCTAGCGCCCCGTTCAGCTGCCATAAGCAGTCTCCTCATCGCCGCCGGGGAGTCAGCCAGGATTGCCACGTCGTCAGCGTACGCTAAGTTGGAAGTGCGTACGCCTCCGATCGTGTAACCTTCCCCTGTAAGTTGCATCGTACGGAGTACAACTTCCAGGGTAAGGTTAAACACGTCCGGGCTTAACGGGCAACCCTGTCTGACCCCCGACTCGATGAGGATAGGGTCGGTGAAACCCTCCGCGGTGCGGACGCGGGTGGTCATGCCGCTGTAGAGCGAGGAGATGATGTTTCTCGCTCTACTAGGCAGGCCGTGACCCTCGAGCGCGCGGTGGATAGAGGAGTGGGGTACAGATGTAAACGCACTGGCTAAATCTAGCCAGGCGACCACCAACTCCTTATCCCCGTTTGTTGCCTCTCTGATGGCCTCCTGTAGCACGAAGTTATGCTCGTAACAGCCTTCGTACTCCAGGAAGCCTTTCTGGGAGGCACTGTAGCGCTCGTTGGCCACGGCCCATCTCTTCACGCGGTCGGCCAGGATCGCGGCGAATAACTTGGGGACCGTATCCCCTAGGGAGATAGGCCTCCAGTTGCTGATGTTAAGGGCGTCGCCCTTCTTGTATATGAGGGTCGTATTTGACTCTCCCCACAAGAAGGGCGTCGCCTCGATGCGCCAAATGGTGTTGTATAGCGCAGTGAGTAGGTGGGCCCCTGGATCGGCCTTGACGAGGTCCCTGTAGGTAATCCCGTCGGGTCCAGGAGAGGTGTTGCTCCTCCCCTTTAGCCTACGGGATACCTCCTCCCTAGTGATAGGGGCACAGAGGACCTCGTTACTCACTGCGCTGGGCTCTTCCCTTCCGAACACGTCGGGCCAAGATCCCTCGCCATCTCGGCGGGCAGCCAGCTCCACAAAGTGGGCTGTGATGGTGTTCTTCGGGATCTGACAGAGTGTATTCGACTCTGCCAGAACCCGTTGGACTGCCCGCTTCTTGGATGTTCTATAGAGGCGTTGGAGGGATTTGGCCTGTTGTATTCCGTCGGGGGCCGGCGCATTGGCAATTATTCGCCGCGGTTCTGGCCGAGCTGGTCGAGCGACTGGCCGTCTCTCGGTCGATCGGGCCAGGAACTGCATGATCTGAGGTAATTCCTCGTTCAGCTGTTCCTGGCTGGTCACCGACTCGAGGATCCCAATGAGACGTCGTTGTTCTGACGTAGGGGATCGACGAGCGGGAAGTCGACCGGGAGGCGGCGGTGGCTCGACCGTCGTGGTGGTAGCGGCATGACCAGCCGCGTCCGCAAGATGTTGTGGCGGACGGGTGGCCTCGGCTGTGGTGGTGTTCGCCGAGGCGGCAGCGGGCTCAGCTGTGGTGGTGGGCGCTGAGCCGGTGGAGGGTCCAGCTGTGGTGGCGGTCGCTGGACCGGCAGCCTGGGTGGTCGTAGGCTGCGTCGGGGGCCCGGCCAAGGTGTTGTGGGCCGGGCTGGTCGTCGAGGTGTTGGTTGACGACCTGGCCGTCTGGTTGTTGAGTGACGGCCTGGCGATGGCTGCGGACGTCGAGGAGGACGGCTCCTGCCGGAGTGTTGCCCTCTCCGGGCTTGGGTGGGGGGAACCCTCGGGTGAACGAAAAATATCGTCGTCCGAGGACTCCCCCGGCGCCTCCACTTCTGGGGTTATGAGCGCCCTGGGGGGCTCCAGAAGTGTCGGTGCCGGGCCGATGTTGTGCCCGCCCGGAGGAGATGCAACCGCGTTGCGGCGTGAACGCCGAACGGGTGCGGCAACACCCAGCTCTCGCCGGATGTTAGCTCTCCTCTCCGTCGTCGCCCTGCTGTACGGGGCGGACGAGATGTTGGGGACGCAGCTGGAGCAGTGTTGCGTCACGACTTTCCGAGGATAAGCTTTACCCTCGGGAGCCATGAAACCGCACTGCCAGCATCGGTATAGGATGTTCATACCGGGGTGGTGAGCCTTTGCATGACGACAAAGATTCTCCACCCGCGTCTTCCCGCGATACTCTCCACGCCCCACACAGAGGGGGCAGCTGATGGTCTCGTCATCGCTCTGTGGGAGGAGTATTACGATGGAGTCCTCCTCCCTGATCGCCTTTACGGTGGGTGGCGATTGCGGCATGTAGTGAGCGCTCGCAGAAACACAAATACACTCAAAACACTTACCTTCTCGGACACTTATTCAATGCCCAAGACAAGATAGAGGCGCGAGCGACCTCCTCACTCGGCTATGCCGACACAGGAGAAATCCTCGCGCATGTCAAGTCTTGAGCGGCACATGATCTACACTTTGATCAAAGCCAATAAGGCCGAGAAGCGATCACCCCAAATTTAATCTATTAAATTACGGTACAAGGAGGGATCTCCAATAATTTGCCAGTCGAAGAGAAGACTATAATATTAACTTCTTACCACTGAATCTATTCCTTATAAAACACAAAGATGCAACAAGCAGATGAACAATTAGCTTTAGCAGGAGCAGCGGGACACGTCCCAGCCCAGCTAGCATCAAACAATCAGAATAATTCAGCAAGGGGGAGGAATCACCCGTTCAGGGGAGGACGCAGACCCGCCAACCGAGGCGGACGACCTGCGCCACATGGTGACCGTTTGCAACCGCCACCCAAAGCAAACGCACCCACAGTGCCAAAACCACAGCACCTATCCAAAACAGCGTCTCCCATACAGAAAGACCCGCTTTACCTTGAAGCGTTTGTCGTCGAAGGCGACAAGGGATTCGTTGAACAACCGGGACGTAACACCTTTACGGCATCGGCTGACTCGTTCATCGGGCTAGTCGAGCGCACATACGTAACAGTCTGCGGTGTGGATAAGGAATTCCAGAGACATATATCTCTATCAATGTATCTCTGGTATAACACATTACATTACCATCGACGAATAGCAGAGATTCGGAATCAAGCGGGGCGTGCCAATGACGATGAGAGGCAGTTTATTCGCTTCCTCACATCCTCAGAGTTCCCGGTTCACGAACCTATTGCTCACTATCTCCGAGGGATCGGAGATTTCACAGACCCATCTGGAACGCCACATCTTTATGTCCAGAGGGCAATACCAAACGTAGAAGACATTCTCTCCTTCAGCGACCGCACCTAAGTGTGGTTGATCGGTCATCGCTTAAACGTACGGAAAGCGCAGACTCCTCCGAAATCTTCCTCACTCGGCTATGCCGACACAGGAAGATACAGAGTAATACTGCACCGTAAGTGGGTACGTAAGTGGGTACCACCATATATGGGTTTTGGTACTGTAACATCCAGCAAATTTTATTATCGACAACATCAGCAGCAACAATACCAAGAGATAACTATGAAGAACAACACCAATTAACAAATCATCTTCAGCCAACATTAGACCATAGGATAAATTTACGAATTAGTATTATAAGAAAGAATTCCATAATCATAATCAGATAGTTTTAATAAGTATCAATCAATCAACAAATTAGAATTAATTATAACCAAATGTAAATTATTAATAATACAATTCACTTACATATTTCAATAAGTGATATAGAATTATTAATAATAATTAAGAATGTAAAAATTATTATTAAGCAATTGTATTTATTTCTACAAGACGCTCGAGAAATTGTAACGTTGACATTTTTTTAACTGACCTAAAGACCTCCGCGATGTAAGCATTTGCTTGCAATTTCAAATTCCAAATCCTATTAACGTCTTTTTAAATGCTGATGGTTTGGAGAGATGCAACCTTGCTTTCATAAACCTTACCTTGCAATTTTTATAAATTTTGTTTACGTTGTCACTTGTGAACAGCGTATAAATAATGCCGTTCGGTTCGGTTAAGTCGAAGTCAGAGTCGGGAGAGTCGAGAGAGGAGGAGTCGGAGAAAAGTTAAAAGACAATTCAATAAGCAATTCAATACACAATTTTAATAAAAGTTAAAGTTAGATTAAAATCAAATTTAAAAAATTATATTCAAACTGAACCAAAGCCAGAGTTCTAATAAGTAATAAAAGTGTCAACTATTACAACTTCAAAAGTGAGTAAACATAACATATACTATTTAATGAAATTCTAATCAACCACTAATAAGTAAAAATAAATCAAAGAGTATATAATTTAAGGAATTAAATATAATTCTTTTGTTTTTTTCCTATTTCTAACCATTAACTCATTTTCCTATTTTTCCAAATAAAGGACAGTGAGAACCATAAAGAATTCTATACTCTGTCCCCTGGACTGTTGATCCGATTGGAAGAGTCAATAGAAATTCTATGGCAATCTATGAAATTTATACATTCCTCAATAACAACCTTGCCGCTTTTGTTGTTTACCATAAATAGAAACTGCATTGAATTCTATATGAATGTATGTAGTTCTCTGTTACATGAAACACAAAATTCCTCATAATCATATCATTTCCCTAGCTATACGATCGAAAGATTGTGGCTAAAAACGAGAAAATTATCTATACAATTTTGTCAATCCTGTCTAGGACGTGACAGAAAAATTTGGAGGCCCCGGAGGGATGATTTTCAATTTTTATTATGATATGATTTTGAATTTTTTTTTTGTATTAAATTATATACTCTGATTATATTTTTTTTTTTCAACACAATTCTAACATTGGAAATTCTTAAAAAAAAAAAAAAAAAAAAAATTTTTTTAGTGTCAACAATTGAAGCTAACAAAAAACGTATCGTTAGTTTTAAAACTCGTACTCGTCTACGGGAACTCGAACAAAAATATTTAGATTTTGTGAAAACTCACGCGGGCATTACTGATGCTTTCCTTAGTTTAACTACATTGTTAAAAATTGAAAATTCACCGCGTAAAATCATTGATCTTAAGGCAATTTATACCAAACGCCCAGGTTTTAAATTTGAAATAGTTATTAATAATCGCATGTACTATTTTCGAAGAACATTAAAAACTAAATTACGCGTTCTTCTCGCTATTAAAGAAAGAACGGGAAAAGATCATCAAGACATTTCCAAAATTAAAGAGATTCTTTCTTGGAGATGTAATGGATTAGTAATGAGAAATTGTATAAAAATAAAAACTCTAAAATTAACATTAAAGATAATGAAATTGAAGTAATTACTTTAGATTAAAAAAAAAATATATATAAATATAATATTATAAGGAAAGATCAACTCTGTTTCTTGAGCTGATGATCCGTTCGGAAGAACCAGTTCTTAACTTATATTATAATAAATAAAACTTCAATAAAAAAAAATATGTCATGAGTGAAAACAATACACCGAGAGTGACACGAGCTAACACTAGTAAAATTAAAACTCTTAAGCCAGAAGTAAAAAAAATTAGTAAAATAGAACATAGTCCGGCTCCAATAGAACGTGTAAACCAAATTATAGATATTAAATTACCAAAAATGGCTAATCAAAATCAAACTGCCTCTGTTAGTTTACAACATAACCAATTAGTTTCGTTAAAAGACGCAATTAAAATAGTACCAGAATTCGATGGTCACAATATTACTTTACAAGAATTTTTAGATGGGTGTAGTGAAGCTTTGCAAATGATAGAGCCTGCTGCAGAAGCTAACTTACTAAGACTTATTCGTGTACAAATAACAGGAGAAGCACGTAGAGCTATAACTGGAGAAACATTCAATAGAATTCGGGATCTAGCGACATTTCTAAAAAGTATTTATGCACCTCTTAAACCTGTCACGCAATTGTTAGGTGAATTAGGAAAAGAATTTCAAAGGAAAAATGAGACAGTTATAACTTTTGTTAACAGATTAAGAGAAATTTCAAGAAGAATATTAGACGCAAAATTTTTAGAGCCAACCACTGACACAAATCAAGAAGCATTTAAAGAACAAATCGAGAGCTATGTCGTAGAATGTTTTAAAAGTGGTTTGAGACCCGAAATTGAACAACGGTTACAAGCTACAACTGATGTAAAAAAATTAATAGCAGACGCGATCGCAATTGAAAAATTAATAGTTGCAAGAAAATCATTACGCGATAGTGATAATTCTAATTTTGAGGAAAACTTTAAAAGTAAAAAAAGAGTTACATTTCTTTGTCAAATGTGTCAGGAAGAAGGACATGAAGCAACTGAATGTGAACTTGTGTTAAATTTAAAAGGCAGATGTGAGTATTGTAATAAATTGGGACATTCAATAACCTCATGTTATAAAAAAATAAATGAAACAAAATTAGAATGCCAAATTTGCAATAAAAGTGGGCATCAAGCAAACAATTGCTTTAGAAACAAGCCTAAATGTCAAATTTGTAATAAGCCAGGTCACTTAGCTTCACAATGCTTCAAGTCAAAAATTAAATGTCAAATTTGCGAAAAACCGGGACACGTAGCTAGCCAGTGTTTCAATTTAAAAAATATAAAAAGAGAAGATCCTATATCATCACGGAGTCGACTCAGCTGTCAACTTTGTGATAAGATTGGACATACCGCCGCGACTTGCAATACTAAAATTAACATAATTTGTAATTATTGCAAAAATAAAGGCCATAGTATTGAAGAATGCCGAAAGTTAAAATCACATTCGGGAAACTCGAAAATACCCCCGACAACGAGCGCAAAGTCGGAGGGTCAAAACTTGAATATGAAGCGCTCAAACACTCCTTCGTCCGCAATCGACGAGATCCTGTACGACATTCTACCATTAAATTAATGTTTCCAAGCAAATTAATCCCTTTTGTAAATTTCTTAAATCCTAAATTAAATATAAAACTTAGTTTTATGTTAGATACAGGTTCCGAGATATCAATAATTAGAATGAGTTTGGTAGACAAAGATTTGCCAATCTTACGCGATAATATAATTTCTATTAATGGAATTGGTTCCAGCGAAACAGTTTCTTTAGGCACAGTTAATATGAAATTATTCGGCCTAATTATTCCATTTGTAATAGTTCCGAATAGTTTTCCAATTCCTTTTAGTGGAATTATAGGTTCAAATATATTTTTAAACAATAAAGCAAAAATAGATTATAAAAACGAAACGGTGGAAATTAATAACAAAAAAATGAATTTTAACCAAAATAAAAATCCAAATTTTATAGCTGAAAATAAACGTATAGCTAATATTAAAACTAACAATCAACATGTTCAATGTTTACCTTACATTAAATTTATTAATAATTTTACTAACGGGTTTTTTATGATAGATACAGGTTCAGAAACAAATTTAATTAAGAAAAAGTTATTACCATTTCAAGTTAAAATAGATACTAGCAAAATAGTATATTTAAGAGGCGTAGGTAAAAATTTAATTCCAACTTTAGGGGCTACCGAAATTAAAATTTTAGGTTATAGTTGTGAATTTCATGTGGTAGCTGATGATTTTGAAATTCCTTGTGAAGGAGTATTAGGTTCAACGTATTTTACCAAATCAAAATCTTTAATTGATTATGGAAAAGGTTTACTTATAAATTCATTTGCTCAAACAAAATTAATTTTTGATAAAAAGCATATCATTCATAATAATAGAGAATTACCTTTAAAACCTTTAGTTTATGATTCAATAGATTTTAGTGACAATTCAAGCTTACAAAGAGATTTATGTAGCTCAACAAATTCGGATGATTCGGACATTTTTTCAGATGATTCAAATAATATCCACGAGTTAAATGATGAAAACGAGTCTGATTTTGTTGATTCAGAAAATTCTGAGACTCAGGATATATCTCAAAATGATAATGAAAGAATTGGTTTCAATTTTCATTTTTTCATCTCTCAAAAACAAGTTTTTAAAGAATTAAATATAAAAAATGAATGCATTCCAACACGAGAAGCATATTTGTTTGACATAAATATAAATAAAGATATTTTTACAACTAAGATTTCTTTAAATAATAACAGTGAAAATGTTGAGGACTATTTACGATTAGAACATCTAGACCAAGAAACAAAATCATCAATTATTACATTAATTCAAAATAATAGGGATTTATTCTTTTTAAAAGGAGACGAGCTAGGCGCGACAGATTTAGTCATGCATAGAATTCGCACTACAGATGACATTCCAATTAATGCTCATCAATACAATTTACCTTACTCAGTAAGAGACGAACTTAACAGACAAGTAAAAGAACTTTTAGAGCAGGGAATAATAATACCTTCAGACTCCGATCATAACTCACCAGTTTGGATAGTTCCAAAAAAATCAGGGAATTGATGGAAAACCACGTTGGAGATTAGTAATTGATTTTCGACAATTGAATGAAAAAACAATAGCAGATGCGTATCCACTGCCAAATATTCTCACGATTTTCGACTACTTAGGTGGTTATAAGTATTATACGGTACTTGATATGGCGTCGGGTTTCCACCAGATTCGCATGGATCCGCGAGATGCTCATAAAACTGCGTTTACTACACCTTTTGGACATTGGCACTATGTTCGAATGCCATTTGGTTTACGCAACGCCCCCGCAACATTCCAACGATTAATGGACAATATTCTTTATGGTCTTCAAGGGATAAAGGGAATATTTATTTATATTGATGACTTAATCATCGGAAGTAACTCTATCGAAGAACACAACGTAAAGTTCGATTTAGTAATGAAACGACTACGAGAAGCTAAGTTAAAATTGCAAATTGACAAATGTGAGTTTATGAAACAAAAAGTAAATTATTTAGGACATATTATCAGTGAAAAAGGAATTAGTCCAGATCCTAAAAAAATTGAAGCAGTTTCAAAATTTCCAACTCCTAAAAATAGGAAAAATGTCAGGCAGTTTTTAGGACTTGCAGGATATTATCGCAGATTTATTCAGAACTTCGCAAAAATAGCAAAACCTCTTTCAAGATTATTACAAGATAAAATAACTTTCGAGTGGGAGGAAAAAGCTAATAATGCATTTGAATTTTTAAAAAAAGCCTTGTGTAATCCACCAATTTTACAATTTCCAGATTTTAATAAACCTTTTATATATGTGCTGATAGTAGTGGTTATGCTATAGGTAGTGTATTAAGTCAAGGTAGTGCAGGGAAAGATTTACCAATCGCATATACATCAC
>JACCIA010000217.1:0-19513 GCA_018906985.1 Apocrypta bakeri
TAGGTTTACAGTTTAAGTATGCTTGTCGAACCTCTATTGCTCGTACTTTGATTTGTTGATTTCTACAATGATTTCGCCGGGCAATATGAAAAATTTGAATGCTCTAAACCAGTTCTGGCCTGTACCAGTCATGGGTGTTAGTGGCATTTAAAATGGTCCAGATGTAACAATACTACGTTTAACGGTTTCACATCTTATCGGACCTGTATTGTCATTTTCTAGTTTAGTGTTTTATCTGATAATTCACCGTCATTACCACTAAGGAAATTGTTCCTGAACCAGTTGTGTACTGTTCCAATGCTGTATGCAGTTAAATGGTTAGATTAACGATAGCTAGGTTACCAGTTTAAGATGCTTATCAGAACCTGTATTGCTCGTACTTTGTTTATTGATTTCTAACCATGAGTTCGCCTTGCAATATGAACAGTTAGACTGCTTCTAACCAGTTCTGGACTGTACCAATCATGTATGCCTTCAAATGGTCAGATGTAACAATACTACGTTTAACGGTTTCACATCCTTATCAGATCCTGTATTGCTCATTTTCTAGTTTAAGTGTTTTATCTGGTATTTCACCGTCCATTACCACCAAGGAAATTGTTCCTGACCAGTTGTGTACTGTTCCAATGCTGTATGCAGTTAAAATGGTTAGATGTAACGATACTAGGTTTAACAGTTTAAGATGCTTATCAGAACCTGTATTGCTCGTACTTTGTTTTATTGATTTCTAACCATGAGTTCGCCTTGCAATATGAACAGTTAGAATGCTTCTAACCAGTTCTGGACTGTACCAGTCATGTATGCAGTTAAAATGGTCAGATGTAACAATACTACGTTTAACGGTTTCACATGCGTATCAGATCCTGTATTGCTCATTTTCTAGTTTAAGTGTTTTATCTGGATAATTCACCGTCCATTACCACAAGGAAATTGTTCCTGAACCAGTTGTGTACTGTTCCAATGCTGTATGCAGTTGAAATGGTTAGATGTAACGATACTAGGTTTAACAGTTTAAGATGCTTATCAGAACCTGTATTGCTCGTACTTTGTTTTATTTTATTCTAACCATGATTTCGCCTTGCAATATGAACAGTTAGACTGCTTCTAACCAGTTCTGGTCTGTACCAGTCAAGTATGCAGTTAAAATGGTCAGATGTAACAATACTACGTTTAACGGTTTCACATCCTTATCAGATCCTGTATTCCTCATTTTCTAGTTTAAGTGTTTTATATGGTATTTCAACGTCCATTACCACCAAGGAAATTGTTCCTGAACCAGTTGTGTACTGTTCCAATGCTGTATGCAGTTAAAATGGTTAGATGTAACGATACTAGGTTTAACAGTTTAAGATGCTTATCAGAACCTGTATTGCTCGTACTTTGTTTTATTGATTTCTAACCATGATTTCGCCTTGCAATATGAACAGTTAGACTGCTTCTAACCAGTTCTGGACTGTACCAATCATGTATGCCGTTCAAATGGTCAGATGTAACAATACTACGTTTAACGGTTTCACATGCTTATCAGATCCTGTATTGCTCATTTTCTAGTTTAAGTGTTTTATCTGGTATTTCACCGTCCATTACCACCAAGGAAATTGTTCCTGGAACCAGTTGTGTACTGTTCCAATGCTGTATGCAGTTAAAATGGTTAGATGTAACGATACTAGGTTTAACAGTTTAAGATGCTTATCAGAACCTGTATTGCTCGTACTTTGTTTTATTGATTTCTAACCATGAGTTCGCCTTGCAATATGAACAGTTAGACTGCTTCTAACCAGTTCTGGACTGTACCAGTCATGTATGCAGTTAAAATGGTCAGATGTAACAATACTACGTTTAACGGTTTCACATGCTTATCAGATCCTGTATTGCTCATTTTCTAGTTTAAGTGTTTTATCTGGTATTTCACCGTCCATTACCACCAAGGAAATTGTTCCTGAACCAGTTGTGTACTGTTCCAATGCTGTATGCAGTTAAAATGGTTAGATGTAACGATACTAGGTTTAACAGTTTAAGATGCTTATCAGAACCTGTATTGCTCGTACTTTGTTTTATTGATTTCTAACCATGAGTTCGCCTTGCAATATGAACAGTTAGACTGCTTCTAACCAGTTCTGGACTGTACCAGTCATGTATGCAGTTAAAATGGTCAGATGTAACAATACTACGTTTAACGGTTTCACATGCTTATCAGATCCTGTATTGCTCATTTTCTAGTTTAAGTGTTTTATCTGGTATTCACCGTCCATTACCACCAAGGAAATTGTTCCTGAACCAGTTGTGTACTGTTCCAATGCTGTATGCAGTTAAAATGGTTAGATGTAACGATACTAGGTTTAACAGTTTAAGATGCTTATCAGAACCTGTATTGCTCGTACTTTGTTTTATTGATTTCTAACCATGAGTTCGCCTTGCAATATGAACAGTTAGACTGCTTCTAACCAGTTCTGGACTGTACCAGTCATGTATGCAGTTAAAATGGTCAGATGTAACAATACTACGTTTAACGGTTTCACATGCTTATCAGATCCTGTATTGCTCATTTTCTAGTTTAAGTGTTTTATCTGGTATTTCACCGTCCATTACCACCAAGGAAATTGTTCCTGAACCAGTTGTGTACTGTTCCAATGCTGTATGCAGTTAAAATGGTTAGATGTAACGATACTAGGTTTAACAGTTTAAGATGCTTATCAGAACCTGTATTGCTCGTACTTTGTTTTATTGATTTCTAACCATGAGTTCGCCTTGCAATATGAACAGTTAGACTGCTTCTAACCAGTTCTGGACTGTACCAGTCATGTATGCAGTTAAAATGGTCAGATGTAACAATACTACGTTTAACGGTTTCACATGCTTATCAGATCCTGTATTGCTCATTTTCTAGTTTAAGTGTTTTATCTGGTATTTCACCGTCCATTACCACCAAGGAAATTGTTCCTGAACCAGTTGTGTACTGTTCCAATGCTGTATGCAGTTAAAATGGTTAGATGTAACGATACTAGGTTTAACAGTTTAAGATGCTTATCAGAACCTGTATTGCTCGTACTTTGTTTTATTGATTTCTAACCATGAGTTCGCCTTGCAATATGAACAGTTAGACTGCTTCTAACCAGTTCTGGACTGTACCAATCATGTATGCAGTTAAAATGGTCAGATGTAACAATACTACGTTTAACGGTTTCACATGCGTATCAGATCCTGTATTGCTCATTTTCTAGTTTAAGTGTTTTATCTGGTATTTCACCGTCCATTACCACCAAGGAAATTGTTCCTGAACCAGTTGTGTACTGTTCCAATGCTGTATGCAGTTAAAATGGTTAGATGTAACGATACTAGGTTTAACAGTTTAAGATGCTTATCAGAACCTGTATTGCTCGTACTTGTTTTATTGATTTCTAACCATGAGTTCGCCTTGCAATATGAACAGTTAGACTGCTTCTAACCAGTTCTGGACTGTACCAGTCATGTATGCAGTTAAAATGGTCAGATGTAACAATACTACGTTTAACGGTTTCACATGCTTATCAGATCCTGTATTGCTCATTTTCTAGTTTAAGTGTTTTATCTGATAATTCACCGTCCATTACCACCAAGGAAATTGTTCCTGAACCAGTTGTGTACTGTTCCAATGCTGTATGCAGTTAAAATGGTTAGATGTAACGATACTAGGTTTAACAGTTTAAGATGCTTATCAGAACCTGTATTGCTCGTACTTTGTTTTATTGATTTCTAACCATGAGTTCGCCTTGCAATATGAACAGTTAGACTGCTTCTAACCAGTTCTGGACTGTACCAATCATGTATGCCGTTCAAATGGTCAGATGTAACAATACTACGTTTAACGGTTTCACATCCTTATCAGATCCTGTATTGCTCATTTTCTAGTTTAAGTGTTTTATCTGGTATTTCACCGTCCATTACCACCAAGAAAATTGTTCCTGAACCAGTTGTGTACTGTTCCAATGCTGTATGCAGTTAAAATGGTTAGATGTAACGATACTAGGTTTAACAGTTTAAGATGCTTATCAGAACCTGTATTGCTCGTACTTTGTTTTATTGATTTCTAACCATGAGTTCGCCTTGCAATATGAACAGTTAGACTGCTTCTAACCAGTTCTGGACTGTACCAGTCATGTATGCAGTTAAAATGGTCAGATGTAACAATACTACGTTTAACGGTTTCACATGCGTATCAGATCCTGTATTGCTCATTTTCTAGTTTAAGTGTTTTATCTGGATATTCACCGTCCATTACCACCAAGGAAATTGTTCCTGAACCAGTTGTGTACTGTTCCAATGCTGTATGCAGTTAAAATGGTTAGATGTAACGATACTAGGTTTAACAGTTTAAGATGCTTATCAGAACCTGTATTGCTCGTACTTTGTTTTATTGATTTCTAACCATGAGTTCGCCTTGCAATATGAACAGTTAGACTGCTTCTAACCAGTTCTGGACTGTACCAATCATGTATGCAGTTAAAATGGTCAGATGTAACAATACTACGTTTAACGGTTTCACATGCGTATCAGATCCTGTATTGCTCATTTTCTAGTTTAAGTGTTTTATCTGGATATTCACCGTCCATTACCACCAAGGAAATTGTTCCTGAACCAGTTGTGTACTGTTCCAATGCTGTATGCAGTTAAAATGGTTAGATGTAACGATACTAGGTTTAACAGTTTAAGATGCTTATCAGAACCTGTATTGCTCGTACTTTGTTTTATTGATTTCTAACCATGAGTTCGCCTTGCAATATGAACAGTTAGACTGCTTCTAACCAGTTCTGGACTGTACCAAGTCATGTATGCAGTTCAAATGGTCAGATGTAACAATACTACGTTTAACGGTTTCACATGCTTATCAGATCCTGTATTGCTCATTTTCTAGTTTAAGTGTTTTATCTGGTATTTCACCGTCCATTACCACCAAGGAAATTGTTCCTGAACCAGTTGTGTACTGTTCCAATGCTGTATGCAGTTAAAATGGTTAGATGTAACGATACTAGGTTTACCAGTTTAAGATGCTTATCAGAACCTGTATTGCTCGTACTTTGTTTTATTGATTTCTAACCATGAGTTCGCCTTGCAATATGAACAGTTAGACTGCTTCTAACCAGTTCTGGACTGTACCAGTCATGTATGCAGTTAAAATGGTCAGATGTAACAATACTACGTTTAACGGTTTCACATGCGTATCAGATCCTGTATTGCTCATTTTCTAGTTTAAGTGTTTTATCTGGTATTTCACCGTCCATTACCACCAAGGAAATTGTTCCTGAACCAGTTGTGTACTGTTCCAATGCTGTATGCAGTTAAAATGGTTAGATGTAACGATACTAGGTTTAACAGTTTAAGATGCTTATCAGAACCTGTATTGCTCGTACTTTGTTTTATTGATTTCTAACCATGAGTTCGCCTTGCAATATGAACAGTTAGACTGCTTCTAACCAGTTCTGGACTGTACCAATCATGTATGCAGTTAAAATGGTCAGATGTAACAATACTACGTTTAACGGTTTCACATGCTTATCAGATCCTGTATTGCTCATTTTCTAGTTTAAGTGTTTTATCTGATATTCACCGTCCATTACCACCAAGGAAATTGTTCCTGAACCAGTTGTGTACTGTTCCAATGCTGTATGCAGTTAAAATGGTTAGATGTAACGATACTAGGTTTAACAGTTTAAGATGCTTATCAGAACCTGTATTGCTCGTACTTTGTTTTATTGATTTCTAACCATGAGTTCGCCTTGCAATATGAACAGTTAGACTGCTTCTAACCAGTTCTGGACTGTACCAGTCATGTATGCAGTTAAAATGGTCAGATGTAACAATACTACGTTTAACGGTTTCACATGCTTATCAGATCCTGTATTGCTCATTTTCTAGTTTAAGTGTTTTATCTGGTATTTCACCGTCCATTACCACCAAGGAAATTGTTCCTGAACCAGTTGTGTACTGTTCCAATGCTGTATGCAGTTAAAATGGTTAGATGTAACGATACTAGGTTTAACAGTTTAAGATGCTTATCAGAACCTGTATTGCTCGTACTTTGTTTTATTGATTTCTAACCATGAGTTCGCCTTGCAATATGAACAGTTAGACTGCTTCTAACCAGTTCTGGACTGTACCAGTCATGTATGCAGTTCAAATGGTCAGATGTAACAATACTACGTTTAACGGTTTCACATGCTTATCAGATCCTGTATTGCTCATTTTCTAGTTTAAGTGTTTTATCTGGATATTCACCGTCCATTACCACCAAGGAAATTGTTCCTGAACCAGTTGTGTACTGTTCCAATGCTGTATGCAGTTAAAATGGTTAGATGTAACGATACTAGGTTTACCAGTTTAAGATGCTTATCAGAACCTGTATTGCTCGTACTTTGTTTTATTGATTTCTAACCATGAGTTCGCCTTGCAATATGAACAGTTAGACTGCTTCTAACCAGTTCTGGACTGTACCAGTCATGTATGCAGTTAAAATGGTCAGATGTAACAATACTACGTTTAACGGTTTCACATGCGTATCAGATCCTGTATTGCTCATTTTCTAGTTTAAGTGTTTTATCTGGTATTTCACCGTCCATTACCACCAAGGAAATTGTTCCTGAACCAGTTGTGTACTGTTCCAATGCTGTATGCAGTTAAAATGGTTAGATGTAACGATACTAGGTTTACCAGTTTAAGATGCTTATCAGAACCTGTATTGCTCGTACTTTGTTTTATTGATTTCTAACCATGAGTTCGCCTTGCAATATGAACAGTTAGACTGCTTCTAACCAGTTCTGGACTGTACCAGTCATGTATGCAGTTAAAATGGTCAGATGTAACAATACTACGTTTAACGGTTTCACATGCTTATCAGATCCTGTATTGCTCATTTTCTAGTTTAAGTGTTTTATCTGGTATTTCACCGTCCATTACCACCAAGGAAATTGTTCCTGAACCAGTTGTGTACTGTTCCAATGCTGTATGCAGTTAAAATGGTTAGATGTAACGATACTAGGTTTAACAGTTTAAGATGCTTATCAGAACCTGTATTGCTCGTACTTTGTTTTATTGATTTCTAACCATGAGTTCGCCTTGCAATATGAACAGTTAGAATGCTTCTAACCAGTTCTGGACTGTACCAGTCATGTATGCAGTTAAAATGGTCAGATGTAACAATACTACGTTTAACGGTTTCACATGCGTATCAGATCCTGTATTGCTCATTTTCTAGTTTAAGTGTTTTATCTGATAATTCACCGTCCATTACCACCAAGGAAATTGTTCCTGAACCAGTTGTGTACTGTTCCAATGCTGTATGCAGTTAAAATGGTTAGATGTAACGATACTAGGTTTAACAGTTTAAGATGCTTATCAGAACCTGTATTGCTCGTACTTTGTTTTATTGATTTCTAACCATGAGTTCGCCTTGCAATATGAACAGTTAGACTGCTTCTAACCAGTTCTGGACTGTACCAATCATGTATGCCGTTCAAATGGTCAGATGTAACAATACTACGTTTAACGGTTTCACATGCTTATCAGATCCTGTATTGCTCATTTTCTAGTTTAAGTGTTTTATCTGGTATTTCACCGTCCATTACCACCAAGGAAATTGTTCCTGAACCAGTTGTGTACTGTTCCAATGCTGTATGCAGTTAAAATGGTTAGATGTAACGATACTAGGTTTAACAGTTTAAGATGCTTATCAGAACCTGTATTGCTCGTACTTTGTTTTATTGATTTCTAACCATGAGTTCGCCTTGCAATATGAACAGTTAGACTGCTTCTAACCAGTTCTGGACTGTACCAGTCATGTATGCAGTTAAAATGGTCAGATGTAACAATACTACGTTTAACGGTTTCACATGCGTATCAGATCCTGTATTGCTCATTTTCTAGTTTAAGTGTTTTATCTGGTATTCACCGTCCATTACCACCAAGGAAATTGTTCCTGAACCAGTTGTGTACTGTTCCAATGCTGTATGCAGTTAAAATGGTTAGATGTAACGATACTAGGTTTAACAGTTTAAGATGCTTATCAGAACCTGTATTGCTCGTACTTTGTTTTATTGATTTCTAACCATGATTTCGCCTTGCAATATGAACAGTTAGACTGCTTCTAACCAGTTCTGGACTGTACCAATCATGTATGCCGTTCAAATGGTCAGATGTAACAATACTACGTTTAACGGTTTCACATGCCTTATCAGATCCTGTATTGCTCATTTTCTAGTTTAAGTGTTTTATCTGGTATTTCACCGTCCATTACCACCAAGGAAATTGTTCCTGAACCAGTTGTGTACTGTTCCAATGCTGTATGCAGTTAAAATGGTTAGATGTAACGATACTAGGTTTAACAGTTTAAGATGCTTATCAGAACCTGTATTGCTCGTACTTTGTTTTATTGATTTCTAACCATGAGTTCGCCTTGCAATATGAACAGTTAGACTGCTTCTAACCAGTTCTGGACTGTACCAGTCATGTATGCAGTTAAAATGGTCAGATGTAACAATACTACGTTTAACGGTTTCACATGCGTATCAGATCCTGTATTGCTCATTTTCTAGTTTAAGTGTTTTATCTGGTATTTCACCGTCCATTACCACCAAGGAAATTGTTCCTGAACCAGTTGTGTACTGTTCCAATGCTGTATGCAGTTAAAATGGTTAGATGTAACGATACTAGGTTTAACAGTTTAAGATGCTTATCAGAACCTGTATTGCTCGTACTTTGTTTTATTGATTTCTAACCATGATTTCGCCTTGCAATATGAACAGTTAGACTGCTTCTAACCAGTTCTGGACTGTACCAATCATGTATGCAGTTCAAATGGTCAGATGTAACAATACTACGTTTAACGGTTTCACATCCTTATCAGATCCTGTATTGCTCATTTTCTAGTTTAAGTGTTTTATCTGGATATTCACCGTCCATTACCACCAAGGAAATTGTTCCTGAACCAGTTGTGTACTGTTCCAATGCTGTATGCAGTTAAAATGGTTAGATGTAACGATACTAGGTTTAACAGTTTAAGATGCTTATCAGAACCTGTATTGCTCGTACTTTGTTTTATTGATTTCTAACCATGAGTTCGCCTTGCAATATGAACAAGTTAGAATGCTTCTAAACCAGTTCTGGACTGTACCAGTCATGTATGCAGTTAAAATGGTCAGATGTAACAATACTACGTTTAACGGTTTCACATGCGTATCAGATCCTGTATTGCTCATTTTCTAGTTTAAGTGTTTTATCTGGTATTTCACCGTCCATTACCACTAAGGAAATTGTTCCTGAACCAGTTGTGTACTGTTCCAATGCTGTATGCAGTTAAAATGGTTAGATATAACGATTCTAGGTTTACCAGTTTAAGATGCTTATCAGAACCTGTATTGCTCGTACTTTGTTTTATTGATTTCTAACCATGATTTCGCCTTGCAATATGAACAGTTAGACTGCTTCTAACCAGTTCTGGACTGTACCAATCATGTATGCAGTTCAAATGGTCAGATGTAACAATACTACGTTTAACGGTTTCACATGCTTATCAGATCCTGTATTGCTCATTTTCTAGTTTAAGTGTTTTATCTGATAATTCACCGTCCATTACCACAAGGAAATTGTTCCTGAACCAGTTGTGTACTGTTCCAATGCTGTATGCAGTTAAAATGGTTAGATGTAACGATACTAGGTTTAACAGTTTAAGATGCTTATCAGAACCTGTATTGCTCGTACTTTGTTTTATTGATTTCTAACCATGATTTCGCCTTGCAATATGAACAGTTAGACTGCTTCTAACCAGTTCTGGACTGTACCAATCATGTATGCAGTTCAAATGGTCAGATGTAACAATACTACGTTTAACGGTTTCACATGCTTATCAGATCCTGTATTGCTCATTTTCTAGTTTAAGTGTTTTATCTGATAATTCACCGTCCATTACCACCAAGGAAATTGTTCCTGAACCAGTTGTGTACTGTTCCAATGCTGTATGCAGTTAAAATGGTTAGATGTAACGATACTAGGTTTAACAGTTTAAGATGCTTATCAGAACCTGTATTGCTCGTACTTTGTTTTATTGATTTCTAACCATGATTTCGCCTTGCAATATGAACAGTTAGACTGCTTCTAACCAGTTCTGGACTGTACCAATCATGTATGCAGTTAAAATGGTCAGATGTAACAATACTACGTTTAACGGTTTCACATGCGTATCAGATCCTGTATTGCTCATTTTCTAGTTTAAGTGTTTTATCTGGTATTTCACCGTCCATTACCACCAAGGAAATTGTTCCTGAACCAGTTGTGTACTGTTCCAATGCTGTATGCAGTTAAAATGGTTAGATGTAACGATACTAGGTTTAACAGTTTAAGATGCTTATCAGAACCTGTATTGCTCGTACTTTGTTTTATTGATTTCTAACCATGAGTTCGCCTTGCAATATGAACAGTTAGACTGCTTCTAACCAGTTCTGGACTGTACCAATCATGTATGCCGTTCAAATGGTCAGATGTAACAATACTACGTTTAACGGTTTCACATGCTTATCAGATCCTGTATTGCTCATTTTCTAGTTTAAGTGTTTTATCTGGTATTTCACCGTCCATTACCACCAAGGAAATTGTTCCTGAACCAGTTGTGTACTGTTCCAATGCTGTATGCAGTTAAAATGGTTAGATGTAACGATTCTAGGTTTACCAGTTTAAGATGCTTATCAGAACCTGTATTGCTCGTACTTTGTTTTATTGATTTCTAACCATGAGTTCGCCTTGCAATATGAACAATTTAGACTGCTTCTAACCAGTTCTGGACTGTACCAGTCATGTATGCAGTTAAAATGGTCAGATGTAACAATACTACGTTTAACGGTTTCACATGCTTATCAGATCCTGTATTGCTCATTTTCTAGTTTAAGTGTTTTATCTGGATAATTCACCGTCCATTACCACCAAGGAAATTGTTCCTGAACCAGTTGTGTACTGTTCCAATGCTGTATGCAGTTAAAATGGTTAGATGTAACGATACTAGGTTTAACAGTTTAAGATGCTTATCAGAACCTGTATTGCTCGTACTTTGTTTTATTGATTTCTAACCATGAGTTCGCCTTGCAATATGAACAGTTAGACTGCTTCTAACCAGTTCTGGACTGTACCAATCATGTATGCAGTTAAAATGGTCAGATGTAACAATACTACGTTTAACGGTTTCACATGCTTATCAGATCCTGTATTGCTCATTTTCTAGTTTAAGTGTTTTATCTGATAATTCACCGTCCATTACCACCAAGGAAATTGTTCCTGAACCAGTTGTGTACTGTTCCAATGCTGTATGCAGTTAAAATGGTTAGATGTAACGATACTAGGTTTACAGTTTAAGATGCTTATCAGAACCTGTATTGCTCGTACTTTGTTTTATTGATTTCTAACCATGATTTCGCCTTGCAATATGAACAGTTAGACTGCTTCTAACCAGTTCTGGACTGTACCAGTCATGTATGCAGTTAAAATGGTCAGATGTAACAATACTACGTTTAACGGTTTCACATGCGTATCAGATCCTGTATTGCTCATTTTCTAGTTTAAGTGTTTTATCTGGTATTTCACCGTCCATTACCACCAAGGAAATTGTTCCTGAACCAGTTGTGTACTGTTCCAATGCTGTATGCAGTTAAAATGGTTAGATGTAACGATACTAGGTTTAACAGTTTAAGATGCTTATCAGAACCTGTATTGCTCGTACTTTGTTTTATTGATTTCTAACCATGATTTCGCCTTGCAATATGAACAGTTAGACTGCTTCTAACCAGTTCTGGACTGTACCAGTCATGTATGCCGTTCAAATTGTCAGATGTAACAATACTACGTTTAACGGTTTCACATGCGTATCAGATCCTGTATTACTCATTTTCTTGTTTAAGTGTTTTATCTGATAATTCACCGTCCATTACCACCAACGAAATTGTTCCTGAATCAGTTGTGTACTATTCCAATGCTCTATGCAGTTAAAATGGTTAGATGTAACGATACTAGGTTTAACAGTTTAAGATGCTTATCAGAACCTGTATTGCTCGTACTTTGTTTTTTTGATTACTAACCATGAGTTCGCCTTTCAATATGAACAATTTGAATGCTCTAAACCAGTTCTGGCCTGTACCAGTCATGTATGCATTTAAAATGGTCAGATGTAACAAAAATACGTTTAACGGTTTCACATGCGTATCAGATCCTGTATTGCTCATTTTCTAGTTTAAGTGTTTTATCTGGTACTTCTCCGTCCATTACCACTAAGGAAATTGTTCCTGAACCAGTTCTGGACTGTACCAATCATGTATGCCGTTCAAATGGTCAGATGTAACAATACTACGTTTAACGGTTTCACATCCTTATCAGATCCTGTATTGCTCATTTTCTAGTTTAAGTGTTTTATCTGATAATTCACAGTCCATTACCACCAAGGAAATTATTCCTGAACCAGTTGTGTACTGTTCCAATGCTGTATGCAGTTAAAATGGTTAGATGTAACGATACTAGGTTTAACAGTTTAAGATGCTTATCAGAACCTGTATTGCTCGTACTTTGTTTTATTGATTTCTAACCATGAGTTCGCCTTGCAATATGAACAATTTAGACTGCTCTAACCAGTTCTGGCCTGTACCAGTCATGTATGCATTTAAAATGGTCAGATGTAACAATACTACGTTTAACGGTTTCACATGAGTATCAGATCCTGTATTGCTCATTTTCTAGTTTAAGTGTTTTATCTGGTATTTCACCGTCCATTACCACTAAGGAAATTGTTCCTGAACCAGTTGTGTACTGTTCCAATGCTGTATGCAGTTAAAATGGTTAGATATAACGATTCTAGGTTTACCAGTTTAAGATGCTTATCAGAACCTGTATTGCTCGTACTTTGTTTTATTGATTTCTAACCATGAGTTCGCCTTGCAATATAAACAGTTAGACTGCTTCTAACCAGTTCTGGACTGTACCAATCATGTATGCAGTTAAAATGGTCAGATGTAACAATACTACGTTTAACGGTTTCACATGCTTATCAGATCCTGTATTGCTCATTTTCTAGTTTAAGTGTTTTATCTGGTATTTCACCGTCCATTACCACTAAGGAAATTGTTCCTGAACCAGTTGTGTACTGTTCCAATGCTGTATGCAGTTAAAATGGTTAGATGTAACGATACTAGGTTTAACAGTTTAAGATGCTTATCAGAACCTGTATTGCTCGTACTTTGTTTTATTGATTTCTAACCATGAGTTCGCCTTGCAATATGAACAGTTAGACTGCTTCTAACCAGTTCTGGACTGTACCAGTCATGTATGCAGTTAAAATGGTCAGATGTAACAATACTACGTTTAACGGTTTCACATGCGTATCAGATCCTGTATTGCTCATTTTCTAGTTTAAGTGTTTTATCTGGTATTTCACCGTCCATTACCACCAAGGAAATTGTTCCTGAACCAGTTGTGTACTGTTCCAATGCTGTATGCAGTTAAAATGGTTAGATGTAACGATACTAGGTTTACCAGTTTAAGATGCTTATCAGAACCTGTATTGCTCGTACTTTGTTTTATTGATTTCTAACCATGAGTTCGCCTTGCAATATGAACAGTTAGACTGCTTCTAACCAGTTCTGGACTGTACCAATCATGTATGCAGTTAAAATGGTCAGATGTAACAATACTACGTTTAACGGTTTCACATGCGTATCAGATCCTGTATTGCTCATTTTCTAGTTTAAGTGTTTTATCTGGTATTTCACCGTCAATTACCACCAAGGAAATTGTTCCTGAACCAGTTGTGTACTGTTCCAATGCTGTATGCAGTTAAAATGGTTAGATATAACGATTCTAGGTTTACCAGTTTAAGATGCTTATCAGAACCTGTATTGCTCGTACCTTGTTTTATTGATTTCTAACCATGAGTTTCCCTTGCAATATGAACAGTTAGACTGCTTCTAACCGGTTCTGGACTGTACCAGTCATGTATGCAGTTAAAATGGTCAGATGTAACAATACTACGTTTAACGGTTTCACATGCGTATCAGATCCTGTATTGCTCATTTTCTAGTTTAAGTGTTTTATCTGGATATTTCACCGTCCATTACCACTAAGGAAATTGTTCCTGAACCAGTTGTGTACTGTTCCAATGCTGTATGCAGTTAAAATGGTTAGATGTAACGATACTAGGTTTAACAGTTTAAGATGCTTATCAGAACCTGTATTGCTCGTACTTTGTTTTATTGATTTCTAACCATGAGTTCGCCTTGCAATATGAACAGTTAGACTGCTTCTAACCAGTTCTGGACTGTACCAATCATGTATGCAGTTAAAATGGTCAGATGTAACAATACTACGTTTAACGGTTTCACATGCTTATCAGATCCTGTATTGCTCATTTTCTAGTTTAAGTGTTTTATCTGGTATTTCACCGTCCATTACCACTAAGGAAATTGTTCCTGAACCAGTTGTGTACTGTTCCAATGCTGTATGCAGTTAAAATGGTTAGATGTAACGATACTAGGTTTAACAGTTTAAGATGCTTATCAGAACCTGTATTGCTCGTACTTTGTTTTATTGATTTCTAACCATGAGTTCGCCTTGCAATATGAACAGTTAGACTGCTTCTAACCAGTTCTGGACTGTACCAATCATGTATGCAGTTAAAATGGTCAGATGTAACAATACTACGTTTAACGGTTTCACATGCGTATCAGATCCTGTATTGCTCATTTTCTAGTTTAAGTGTTTTATCTGGTATTTCACCGTCCATTACCACTAAGGAAATTGTTCCTGAACCAGTTGTGTACTGTTCCAATGCTGTATGCAGTTAAAATGGTTAGATGTAACGATACTAGGTTTACCAGTTTAAGATGCTTATCAGAACCTGTATTGCTCGTACTTTGTTTTATTGATTTCTAACCATGAGTTTCGCCTTGCAATATGAACAGTTAGACTGCTTCTAACCAGTTCTGGACTGTACCAATCATGTATGCAGTTAAAATGGTCAGATGTAACAATACTACGTTTAACGGTTTCACATGCGTATCAGATCCTGTATTGCTCATTTTCTAGTTTAAGTGTTTTATCTGGTATTTCACCGTCCATTACCACTAAGGAAATTGTTCCTGAACCAGTTGTGTACTGTTCCAATGCTGTATGCAGTTAAAATGGTTAGATGTAACGATACTAGGTTTAACAGTTTAAGATGCTTATCAGAACCTGTATTGCTCGTACTTTGTTTTATTGATTTCTAACCATGAGTTCGCCTTGCAATATGAACAGTTAGACTGCTTCTAACCAGTTCTGGACTGTACCAGTCATGTATGCAGTTAAAATGGTCAGATGTAACAATACTACGTTTAACGGTTTCACATGCGTATCAGATGCCTGTATTGCTCATTTTCTAGTTTAAGTGTTTTATCTGGTATTTCACCGTCCATTACCACCAAGGAAATTGTTCCTGAACCAGTTGTGTACTGTTCCAATGCTGTATGCAGTTAAAATGGTTAGATATAACGATACTAGGTTTACCAGTTTAAGATGCTTATCAGAACCTGTATTGCTCGTACTTTGTTTTATTGATTTCTAACCATGAGTTTCGCCTTGCAATATGAACAGTTAGACTGCTTCTAACCAGTTCTGGACTGTACCAATCATGTATGCAGTTAAAATGGTCAGATGTAACAATACTACGTTTAACGGTTTCACATGCGTATCAGATCCTGTATTGCTCATTTTCTAGTTTAAGTGTTTTATCTGGTATTTCACCGTCCATTACCACCAAGGAAATTGTTCCTGAACCAGTTGTGTACTGTTCCAATGCTGTATGCAGTTAAAATGGTTAGATGTAACGATACTAGGTTTACCAGTTTAAGATGCTTATCAGAACCTGTATTGCTCGTACTTTGTTTTATTGATTTCTAACCATGAGTTTCGCCTTGCAATATGAACAGTTAGACTGCTTCTAACCAGTTCTGGACTGTACCAATCATGTATGCAGTTAAAATGGTCAGATGTAACAATACTACGTTTAACGGTTTCACATGCGTATCAGATCCTGTATTGCTCATTTTCTAGTTTAAGTGTTTTATCTGATATTTCACCGTCCATTACCACTAAGGAAATTGTTCCTGAACCAGTTGTGTACTGTTCCAATGCTGTATGCAGTTAAAATGGTTAGATGTAACGATACTAGGTTTAACAGTTTAAGATGCTTATCAGAACCTGTATTGCTCGTACTTTGTTTTATTGATTTCTAACCATGAGTTTCGCCTTGCAATATGAACAGTTAGACTGCTTCTAACCAGTTCTGGACTGTACCAATCATGTATGCAGTTAAAATGGTCAGATGTAACAATACTACGTTTAACGGTTTCACATGATTATCAGATACTGTATTGCTCATTTTCTAGTTTAAGTCTTTTATCTGGTATTTCTCCGTCCATTACCACTAAGGAAATTGTTCCTGAACCAGTTGTGTACTGTTCCAATGCTGTATGGAGTTAAAATGGTTAGATATAACGATTCTAGGTTTAACAGTTTAAGATGCTTATCAGAACCTGTATTACTCGTACTTTGTTTTATTGATTTCTAACCATGAGTTTGCCTTGCAATATGAACAGTTAGACTGCTTCTAACCAGTTCTGGACTGTACCAATCATGTATGCAGTTAAAATGGTCAGATGTAACAATACTACGTTTAACGGTTTCACATGATTATCAGATCCTGTATTGCTCATTTTCTAGTTTAAGTGTTTTATCTGGTATTTCTACCGTCCATTACCACTAAGGAAATTGTTCCTGAACCAGTTGTGTACTGTTCCAATGCTGTATGGAGTTAAAATGGTTAGATGTAACGATACTAGGTTTAACAGTTTAAGATGCTTATCAGAACCTGTATTGCTCGTACTTTGTTTTATTGATTTCTAACCATGAGTTCGCCTTGCAATATGAACAGTTAGACTGCTTCTAACCAGTTCTGGACTGTACCAATCATGTATGCAGTTAAAATGATCAGATGTAACAATACTACGTTTAACGGTTTCACATGCGTATCAGATGCTGTATTGCTCATTTTCTAGTTTAAGTGTTTTATCTGGTATTTCTCCGTCCATTACCACTAAGGAAATTGTTCCTGAACCAGTTGTGTACTGTTCCAATGCTGTATGCAGTTAAAATGGTTAGATGTAACGATACTAGGTTTACCAGTTTAAGATGCTTATCAGAACCTGTATTGCTCGTACTTTGTTTTATTGATTTCTAACCATGATTTCGCCTTGCAATATGAACAGTTAGACTGCTTCTAACCAGTTCTGGACTGTACCAATCATGTATGCCGTTCAAATGTTCAGATGTAACAATACTACGTTTAACGGTTTCACATGATTATCAGATCCTGTATTGCTCATTTTCTAGTTTAAGTGTTTTATCTGGTATTTCACCGTCCATTACCACTAAGGAAATTGTTCATGAACCAGTTGTGTACTGTTCCAATGCTGTATGCAGTTAAAATGGTTAGATATAACGATTCTAGGTTTACCAGTTTAAGATGCTTATCAGAACCTGTATTGCTCGTACTTTGTTTTATTGATTTCTAACCATGAGTTCGCCTTGCAATATGAACAGTTAGACTGCTTCTAACCAGTTCTGGACTGTACCAATCATGTATGCAGTTAAAATGGTCAGATGTAACAATACTACGTTTAACGGTTTCACATGCTTATCAGATCCTGTATTGCTCATTTTCTAGTTTAAGTGTTTTATCTGATAATTCACCGTCTATTACCACCAAGGAAATTGTTCCTGAACCAGTTGTGTACTGTTCCAATGCTGTATGCAGTTAAAATGGTTAGATGTAACGATACTAGGTTTAACAGTTTAAGATGCTTATCAGAACCTGTATTGCTCGTACTTTGTTTTATTGATTTCTAACCATGATTTCGCCTTGCAATATGAACAGTTAGACTGCTTCTAACCAGTTCTGGACTGTACCAATCATGTATGCCGTTCAAATGTTCAGATGTAACAATACTACGTTTAACGGTTTCACATGCTTATCAGATCCTGTATTGCTCATTTTCTAGTTTAAGTGTTTTATCTGGTATTTCACCGTCCATTACCACCAAGGAAATTGTTCCTGAACCAGTTGTGTACTGTTCCAATGCTGTATGCAGTTAAAATGGTTAGATGTAACGATACTAGGTTTAACAGTTTAAGATGCTTATCAGAACCTGTATTGCTCGTACATTGTTTTATTGATTTCTAACCATGAGTTCGCCTTGCAATATGAACAGTTAGACTGCTTCTAACCAGTTCTGGACTGTACCAATCATGTATGCAGTTAAAATGGTCAGATGTAACAATACTACGTTTAACGGTTTCACATGCTTATCAGATCCTGTATTGCTCATTTTCTAGTTTAAGTGTTTTATCTGGTATTTCACCGTCCATTACCACCAAGGAAATTGTTCCTGGACCAGTTGTGTACTGTTCCAATGCTGTATGCAGTTAAAATGGTTAGATGTAACGATACTAGGTTTACCAGTTTAAGATGCTTATCAGAACCTGTATTGCTCGTACTTTGTTTTATTGATTTCTAACCATGAGTTTGCCTTGCAATATGAACAGTTAGACTGCTTCTAACCAGTTCTGGACTGTACCAATCATGTATGCAGTTAAAATGGTCAGATGTAACAATACTACGTTTAACGGTTTCACATGATTATAAGATCCTGTATTGCTCATTTTCTAGTTTAAGTATTTTATCTGGTATTTCTCCGTCCATTCCCACTAAGGAAATTGTTCCTGAACCAGTTGTGTACTGTTCCAATGCTGTATGGAGTTAAAATGGTTAGATGTAACGATACTAGGTTTAACAGTTTAAGATGCTTGTCAGAACCTGTATTGCTCGTACTTTGTTTTATTGATTTCTAACCATGAGTTCGCCTTGCAATATGATCAATTTGAATGTTCTAAACCAGTTCTGGACTGTACTAGTCATGTATGCAGTTAAAATGATCATATGTAACAATACTGCGTTTAATGGTATCACATGCGTATCACAACCTGTATTGCTCATTTTCTAGTTTAAGTATTTTATCTGGTATTTCTCCGTCCATTACCACTAACGAAATTGTTCCTGAACCAGTTGTGTACTGTTCCAATGCTGTATGCAGTTAAAATGGTTAGATGTAACGATAGTAGGTTTAACAGTTTAAGATGGATATAATTGTAATATAAAAAAAAAAAAATAAAAAAAATGAAAAATTAAAGAAAAAAAAAAAAATTGAAAATCCTCCCCCCACCTCCTCCCCCCCCTGTCTCCTGGCCCCCTTGCCCTCCCTCTTCCTCCCCTCGTTCCCCTGTCCACCCCACCCCCCCCTCCGCCCCCCCCCCCCCCCCCCTTCCCCCCCCCCTCCCTCTCCCCCTTGCCCCATGCCCCCCACCCCCTCCTGTGCCCCCTCCCACCCCCCCCCCCCCTGTCCTCCCCCCCCCTCCCCCCTGG
>JACCIA010000218.1:0-19496 GCA_018906985.1 Apocrypta bakeri
CAGAAACCAGTTGTGTACTGTTCCAATGCTGTATGCAGTTAAAATGGTTTGATGTAACGATAGTAGGTTTAACAGTTTAAGATGATTATCAGAACCTGTATTGCTCGTACTTTGTTTTATTGATTTCTAACCATGAGTTCGCCTTGCAACATGAACAGGTAGACTGCTTCTAACCGGTACTGGACTGTACCAGTCATGTATGCAGTTAAAATGGTCAGATGTAACAATACTACGTTTAACGGTTTCACATGATTATCAGATCCTGTATTGCTCATTTTCTAGTTTAAGTGTTTTATCTGGTATTTCACCGTCCATTACCACCAAGAAAATTGTTCCTGAACCAGTTGTGTACTGTTCCAATGCTGTATGCAGTTAAAATGGTTAGATATTAACGATACTAGGTTTACCAGTTTAAGATGCTTATCAGAACCTGTATTGCTCGTACTTTGTTTTATTGATTTCTAACCATGATTTCGCCTTGCAATATGAACAGCTAGACTGCTTCTAACCAGTTCTGGACTGTACCAATCATGTATGCGTTCAAATGGTCAGATGTAACAATACTACGTTTAACGGTTTCACATGCGTATCAGATCCTGTATTGCTCATTTTCTAGTTTAAGTGTTTTATCTGGTATTTCACCATCCATTACCACTAAGGAAATTGTTCCTGAACCAGTTGTGTACTGTTCCAATGCTGTATGCAGTTAAAATGGTTAGATATAACGATTCTAGGTTTACCAGTTTAAGATGCTTATCAGAACCTGTATTGCTCGTACTTTGTTTTATTGATTTCTAACCATGATTTCGCCTTGCAATATGAACAAGTTAGAATGCTTCTAAACCAGTTCTGGACTGTACCAGTCATGTATGCAGTTAAAATGGTCAGATGTAACAATACTACGTTTAACGGTTTCACATGCGTATCAGATCCTGTATTGCTCATTTTCTAGTTTAAGTGTTTTATCTGGTATTTCACCGTCCATTACCACTAAGGAAATAGTTTCTGAACCAGTTGTGTACTGTTCCAATGCTGTATGCAGTTAAAATGGTTAGATGTAACGATACTAGGTTTAACAGTTTAAGATGCTTATCAGAACCTGTATTGCTCGTACTTTGTTTTATTGATTTCTAACCATGAGTTCGCCTTGCAATATGAACAGTTAGACTGCTTCTAACCAGTTCTGGACTGTACCAATCATGTATTCTGTTCAAATGGTCAGATGTAACAATACTACGTTTAACGGTTTCACATGCGTATCAGATCCTGTATTGCTCATTTTCTAGTTTAAGTGTTTTATCTGGTATTTCACCGTCCATTACCACCAAGGAAATTGTTCCTGAACCAGTTGTGTACTGTTCCAATGCTGTATGCAGTTAAAATGGTTAGATAGTAACGATACTAGGTTTAACAGTTTAAGATGCTTATCAGAACCTGTATTGCTCGTACTTTGTTTTATTGATTTCTAACCATGATTTCGCCTTGCAATATGAACAGTTAGACTGCTTCTAACCAGTTCTGGACTGTACCAATCATGTATGCGGTTCAAATGGTCAGATGTAACAATACTACGTTTAACGGTTTCACATGCGTATCAGATCCTGTATTGCTCATTTTCTAGTTTAAGTGTTTTATCTGGTATTTCACCGTCCATTACCACCAAGGAAATTGTTCCTGAACCAGTTGTGTACTGTTCCAATGCTGTATGCAGTTAAAATGGTTAGATGTAACGATACTAGGTTTAACAGTTTAAGATGCTTATCAGAACCTGTATTGCTCGTACTTTGTTTTATTGATTTCTAACCATGATTTCGCCTTGCAATATGAACAGTTAGACTGCTTCTAACCAGTTCTGGACTGTACCAATCATGTATGCGGTTCAAATGGTCAGATGTAACAATACTACGTTTAACGGTTTCACATGCGTATCAGATCCTGTATTGCTCATTTTCTAGTTTAAGTGTTTTATCTGGTATTTCACCGTCCATTACCACCAAGGAAATTGTTCCTGAACCAGTTGTGTACTGTTCCAATGCTGTATGCAGTTAAAATGGTTAGATGTAACGATACTAGGTTTACCAGTTTAAGATGCTTATCAGAACCTGTATTGCTCGTACTTTGTTTTATTGATTTCTAACCATGATTTCGCCTTGCAATATGAACAGTTAGACTGCTTCTAACCAGTTCTGGACTGTACCAATCATGTTTTCGGTTCAAATGGTCAGATGTAACAATACTACGTTTAACGGTTTCACATGCGTATCAGATCCTGTATTGCTCATTTTCTAGTTTAAGTATTTTATCTGGTATTTCACCGTCCATTACCACCAAGGAAATTGTTCCTGAACCAGTTGTGTACTGTTCCAATGCTGTATGCAGTTAAAATGGTTAGATGTAACGATACTAGGTTTAACAGTTTAAGATGCTTATCAGAACCTGTATTGCTCGTACTTTGTTTTATTGATTTCTAACCATGAGTTCGCCTTGCAATATGAACAGTTAGACTGCTTCTAACCAGTTCTGGACTGTACCAGTCATGTATGCAGTTAAAATGGTCAGATGTAACAATACTACGTTTAACGGTTTCACATGCTTATCAGATCCTGTATTGCTCATTTTCTAGTTTAAGTGTTTTATCTGGTATTTCACCGTCCATTACCACTAAGGAAATTGTTCCTGAACCAGTTGTGTACTGTTCCAATGCTGTATGCAGTTAAAATGGTTAGATGTAACGATACTAGGTTTAACAGTTTAAGATGCTTATCAGAACCTGTATTGCTCGTACTTTGTTTTATTGATTTCTAACCATGAGTTCGCCTTGCAATATGAACAGTTAGACTGCTTCTAACCAGTTCTGGACTGTACCAGTCATGTATGCCGTTAAAATGGTCAGATGTAACAATACTACGTTTAACGGTTTCACATGCGTATCAGATCCTGTATTGCTCATTTTCTAGTTTAAGTGTTTTATCTGGTATTCACCGTCCATTACCACAAGGAAATTGTTCCTGAACCAGTTGTGTACTGTTCCAATGCTGTATGCAGTTAAAATGGTTAGATGTAACGATACTAGGTTTAACAGTTTAAGATGCTTATCAGAACCTGTATTGCTCGTACTTTGTTTTATTGATTTCTAACCATGAGTTCGCCTTGCAATATGAACAGTTAGACTGCTTCTAACCAGTTCTGGACTGTACCAGTCATGTATGCAGTTAAAATGGTCAGATGTAACAATACTACGTTTAACGGTTTCACATGCTTATCAGATCCTGTATTGCTCATTTTCTAGTTTAAGTGTTTTATCTGGTATTTCACCGTCCATTACCACCAAGGAAATTGTTCCTGAACCAGTTGTGTACTGTTCCAATGCTGTATGCAGTTAAAATGGTTAGATGTAACGATACTAGGTTTAACAGTTTAAGATGCTTATCAGAACCTGTATTGCTCGTACTTTGTTTTATTGATTTCTAACCATGAGTTCGCCTTGCAATATGAACAGTTAGAATGCTTCTAAACCAGTTCTGGACTGTACCAGTCATGTATGCCGTTAAAATGGTCAGATGTAACAATACTACGTTTAACGGTTTCACATGCGTATCAGATCCTGTATTGCTCATTTTCTAGTTTAAGTGTTTTATCTGATAATTCACCGTCCATTACCACAAGGAAATTGTTCCTGAACCAGTTGTGTACTGTTCCAATGCTGTATGCAGTTAAAATGGTTAGATGTAACGATACTAGGTTTAACAGTTTAAGATGCTTATCAGAACCTGTATTGCTCGTACTTTGTTTTATTGATTTCTAACCATGAGTTCGCCTTGCAATATGAACAGTTAGACTGCTTCTAACCAGTTCTGGACTGTACCAGTCATGTATGCAGTTAAAATGGTCAGATGTAACAATACTACGTTTAACGGTTTCACATGCGTATCAGATCCTGTATTGCTCATTTTCTAGTTTAAGTGTTTTATCTGGTATTTCACCGTCCATTACCACCAAGGAAATTGTTCCTGAACCAGTTGTGTACTGTTCCAATGCTGTATGCAGTTAAAATGGTTAGATGTAACGATACTAGGTTTACCAGTTTAAGATGCTTATCAGAACCTGTATTGCTCGTACTTTGTTTTATTGATTTCTAACCATGAGTTCGCCTTGCAATATGAACAGTTAGACTGCTTCTAACCAGTTCTGGACTGTACCAGTCATGTATGCAGTTAAAATGGTCAGATGTAACAATACTACGTTTAACGGTTTCACATGCGTATCAGATCCTGTATTGCTCATTTTCTAGTTTAAGTGTTTTATCTGGTATTTCACCGTCCATTACCACTAAGGAAATTGTTCCTGAACCAGTTGTGTACTGTTCCAATGCTGTATGCAGTTAAAATGGTTAGATGTAACGATACTAGGTTTACCAGTTTAAGATGCTTATCAGAACCTGTATTGCTCGTACTTTGTTTTATTGATTTCTAACCATGAGTTCGCCTTGCAATATGAACAGTTAGACTGCTTCTAACCAGTTCTGGACTGTACCAAGTCATGTATGCCGTTAAAATGGTCAGATGTAACAATACTACGTTTAACGGTTTCACATGCGTATCAGATCCTGTATTGCTCATTTTCTAGTTTAAGTGTTTTATCTGGTATTTCACCGTCCATTACCACCAAGGAAATTGTTCCTGAACCAGTTGTGTACTGTTCCAATGCTGTATGCAGTTAAAATGGTTAGATGTAACGATACTAGGTTTAACAGTTTAAGATGCTTATCAGAACCTGTATTGCTCGTACTTTGTTTTATTGATTTCTAACCATGAGTTCGCCTTGCAATATGAACAGTTAGACTGCTTCTAACCAGTTCTGGACTGTACCAGTCATGTATGCAGTTAAAATGGTCAGATGTAACAATACTACGTTTAACGGTTTCACATGATTATCAGATCCTGTATTGCTCATTTTCTAGTTTAAGTGTTTTATCTGGTATTTCACCGTCCATTACCACCAAGGAAATTGTTCCTGAACCAGTTGTATACTGTTCCAATGCTGTATGCAGTTAAAATGGTTAGATGTAACGATACTAGGTTTAACAGTTTAAGATGCTTATCAGAACCTGTATTGCTCGTACTTTGTTTTATTGATTTCTAACCATGAGTTCGCCTTGCAATATGAACAGTTAGACTGCTTCTAACCAGTTCTGGACTGTACCAATCATGTATGCAGTTAAAATGGTCAGATGTAACAATACTACGTTTAACGGTTTCACATGCTTATCAGATCCTGTATTGCTCATTTTCTAGTTTAAGTGTTTTATCTGATATTCACCGTCCATTACCACCAAGGAAATTGTTCCTGAACCAGTTGTGTACTGTTCCAATGCTGTATGCAGTTAAAATGGTTAGATGTAACGATACTAGGTTTACCAGTTTAAGATGCTTATCAGAACCTGTATTGCTCGTACTTTGTTTTATTGATTTCTAACCATGAGTTCGCCTTGCAATATGAACAGTTAGACTGCTTCTAAACCAGTTCTGGACTGTACCAGTCATGTATGCAGTTAAAATGGTCAGATGTAACAATACTACGTTTAACGGTTTCACATGCGTATCAGATCCTGTATTGCTCATTTTCTAGTTTAAGTGTTTTATCTGGTATTTCACCGTCCATTACCACTAAGGAAATTGTTCCTGAACCAGTTGTGTACTGTTCCAATGCTGTATGCAGTTAAAATGGTTAGATGTAACGATACTAGGTTTACCAGTTTAAGATGCTTATCAGAACCTGTATTGCTCGTACTTTGTTTTATTGATTTCTAACCATGATTTCGCCTTGCAATATGAACAATTTAGAATGCTTCTAACCAGTTCTGGACTGTACCAGTCATGTATGCAGTTAAAATGGTCAGATGTAACAATACTACGTTTAACGGTTTCACATGCGTATCAGATCCTGTATTGCTCATTTTCTAGTTTAAGTGTTTTATCTGATATTCACCGTCCATTACCACCAAGGAAATTGTTCCTGAACCAGTTGTGTACTGTTCCAATGCTGTATGCAGTTAAAATGGTTAGATGTAACGATACTAGGTTTAACAGTTTAAGATGCTTATCAGAACCTGTATTGCTCGTACTTTGTTTTATTGATTTCTAACCATGAGTTCGCCTTGCAATATGAACAGTTAGACTGCTTCTAACCAGTTCTGGACTGTACCAATCATGTATGCAGTTAAAATGGTCAGATGTAACAATACTACGTTTAACGGTTTCACATGCTTATCAGATCCTGTATTGCTCATTTTCTAGTTTAAGTGTTTTATCTGGTATTTCACCGTCCATTACCACCAAGGAAATTGTTCCTGAACCAGTTGTGTACTGTTCCAATGCTGTATGCAGTTAAAATGGTTAGATGTAACGATACTAGGTTTACCAGTTTAAGATGCTTATCAGAACCTGTATTGCTCGTACTTTGTTTTATTGATTTCTAACCATGAGTTCGCCTTGCAATATGAACAGTTAGAATGCTTCTAAACCAGTTCTGGACTGTACCAGTCATGTATGCAGTTAAAATGGTCAGATGTAACAATACTACGTTTAACGGTTTCACATGCGTATCAGATCCTGTATTGCTCATTTTCTAGTTTAAGTGTTTTATCTGGTATTTCACCGTCCATTACCACTAAGGAAATTGTTCCTGAACCAGTTGTGTACTGTTCCAATGCTGTATGCAGTTAAAATGGTTAGATGTAACGATACTAGGTTTAACAGTTTAAGATGCTTATCAGAACCTGTATTGCTCGTACTTTGTTTTATTGATTTCTAACCATGAGTTCGCCTTGCAATATGAACAATTTAGAATGCTTCTAAACCAGTTCTGGACTGTACCAGTCATGTATGCAGTTAAAATGGTCAGATGTAACAATACTACGTTTAACGGTTTCACATGCGTATCAGATCCTGTATTGCTCATTTTCTAGTTTAAGTGTTTTATCTGGTATTCACCGTCCATTACCACCAAGGAAATTGTTCCTGAACCAGTTGTGTACTGTTCCAATGCTGTATGCAGTTAAAATGGTTAGATGTAACGATTCTAGGTTTACCAGTTTAAGATGCTTATCAGAACCTGTATTGCTCGTACTTGTTTTATTGATTTCTAACCATGATTTCGCCTTGCAATATGAACAGTTAGACTGCTTCTAACCAGTTCTGGACTGTACCAGTCATGTATGCAGTTAAAATGGTCAGATGTAACAATACTACGTTTAACGGTTTCACATGCGTATCAGATGCTGTATTGCTCATTTTCTAGTTTAAGTGTTTTATCTGGTATTTCACCGTCCATTACCACCAAGGAAATTGTTCCTGAACCAGTTGTGTACTGTTCCAATGCTGTATGCAGTTAAAATGGTTAGATGTAACGATACTAGGTTTAACAGTTTAAGATGCTTATCAGAACCTGTATTGCTCGTACTTTGTTTTATTGATTTCTAACCATGAGTTCGCCTTGCAATATGAACAGTTAGACTGCTTCTAACCAGTTCTGGACTGTACCAGTCATGTATGCAGTTAAAATGGTCAGATGTAACAATACTACGTTTAACGGTTTCACATGCGTATCAGATCCTGTATTGCTCATTTTCTAGTTTAAGTGTTTTATCTGGTATTTCACCGTCCATTACCACCAAGGAAATTGTTCCTGAACCAGTTGTGTACTGTTCCAATGCTGTATGCAGTTAAAATGGTTAGATGTAACGATACTAGGTTTACCAGTTTAAGATGCTTATCAGAACCTGTATTGCTCGTACTTTGTTTTATTGATTTCTAACCATGAGTTCGCCTTGCAATATGAACAGTTAGACTGCTTCTAACCAGTTCTGGACTGTACCAGTCATGTATGCAGTTAAAATGGTCAGATGTAACAATACTACGTTTAACGGTTTCACATGCGTATCAGATCCTGTATTGCTCATTTTCTAGTTTAAGTGTTTTATCTGGTATTTCACCGTCCATTACCACCAAGGAAATTGTTCCTGAACCAGTTGTGTACTGTTCCAATGCTGTATGCAGTTAAAATGGTTAGATGTAACGATACTAGGTTTACCAGTTTAAGATGCTTATCAGAACCTGTATTGCTCGTACTTTGTTTTATTGATTTCTAACCATGAGTTCGCCTTGCAATATGAACAGTTAGAATGCTTCTAAACCAGTTCTGGACTGTACCAGTCATGTATGCAGTTAAAATGGTCAGATGTAACAATACTACGTTTAACGGTTTCACATGCGTATCAGATCCTGTATTGCTCATTTTCTAGTTTAAGTGTTTTATCTGGTATTTCACCGTCCATTACCACTAAGGAAATTGTTCCTGAACCAGTTGTGTACTGTTCCAATGCTGTATGCAGTTAAAATGGTTAGATGTAACGATACTAGGTTTACCAGTTTAAGATGCTTATCAGAACCTGTATTGCTCGTACTTTGTTTTATTGATTTCTAACCATGAGTTCGCCTTGCAATATGAACAGTTAGACTGCTTCTAACCAGTTCTGGACTGTACCAATCATGTATGCAGTTAAAATGGTCAGATGTAACAATACTACGTTTAACGGTTTCACATGCTTATCAGATCCTGTATTGCTCATTTTCTAGTTTAAGTGTTTTATCTGATAATTCACCGTCCATTACCACCAAGGAAATTGTTCCTGAACCAGTTGTGTACTGTTCCAATGCTGTATGCAGTTAAAATGGTTAGATGTAACGATACTAGGTTTAACAGTTTAAGATGCTTATCAGAACCTGTATTGCTCGTACTTGTTTTATTGATTTCTAACCATGAGTTCGCCTTGCAATATGAACAGTTAGACTGCTTCTAACCAGTTCTGGACTGTACCAGTCATGTATGCAGTTAAAATGGTCAGATGTAACAATACTACGTTTAACGGTTTCACATGCGTATCAGATCCTGTATTGCTCATTTTCTAGTTTAAGTGTTTTATCTGGTATTTCACCGTCCATTACCACCAAGGAAATTGTTCCTGAACCAGTTGTGTACTGTTCCAATGCTGTATGCAGTTAAAATGGTTAGATGTAACGATACTAGGTTTAACAGTTTAAGATGCTTATCAGAACCTGTATTGCTCGTACTTTGTTTTATTGATTTCTAACCATGAGTTCGCCTTGCAATATGAACAGTTAGACTGCTTCTAACCAGTTCTGGACTGTACCAGTCATGTATGCAGTTAAAATGGTCAGATGTAACAATACTACGTTTAACGGTTTCACATGCGTATCAGATCCTGTATTGCTCATTTTCTAGTTTAAGTGTTTTATCTGGTATTTCACCGTCCATTACCACCAAGGAAATTGTTCCTGAACCAGTTGTGTACTGTTCCAATGCTGTATGCAGTTAAAATGGTTAGATGTAACGATACTAGGTTTAACAGTTTAAGATGCTTATCAGAACCTGTATTGCTCGTACTTTGTTTTATTGATTTCTAACCATGAGTTCGCCTTGCAATATGAACAGTTAGACTGCTTCTAACCAGTTCTGGACTGTACCAGTCATGTATGCAGTTAAAATGGTCAGATGTAACAATACTACGTTTAACGGTTTCACATGCGTATCAGATCCTGTATTGCTCATTTTCTAGTTTAAGTGTTTTATCTGGTATTTCACCGTCCATTACCACCAAGGAAATTGTTCCTGAACCAGTTGTGTACTGTTCCAATGCTGTATGCAGTTAAAATGGTTAGATGTAACGATACTAGGTTTAACAGTTTAAGATGCTTATCAGAACCTGTATTGCTCGTACTTTGTTTTATTGATTTCTAACCATGAGTTCGCCTTGCAATATGAACAGTTAGACTGCTTCTAACCAGTTCTGGACTGTACCAATCATGTATGCAGTTAAAATGGTCAGATGTAACAATACTACGTTTAACGGTTTCACATGCGTATCAGATCCTGTATTGCTCATTTTCTAGTTTAAGTGTTTTATCTGGTATTTCACCGTCCATTACCACTAAGGAAATTGTTCCTGAACCAGTTGTGTACTGTTCCAATGCTGTATGCAGTTAAAATGGTTAGATGTAACGATACTAGGTTTAACAGTTTAAGATGCTTATCAGAACCTGTATTGCTCGTACTTTGTTTTATTGATTTCTAACCATGAGTTCGCCTTGCAATATGAACAGTTAGACTGCTTCTAACCAGTTCTGGACTGTACCAGTCATGTATGCAGTTAAAATGGTCAGATGTAACAATACTACGTTTAACGGTTTCACATGCGTATCAGATCCTGTATTGCTCATTTTCTAGTTTAAGTGTTTTATCTGATATTCACCGTCCATTACCACCAAGGAAATTGTTCCTGAACCAGTTGTGTACTGTTCCAATGCTGTATGCAGTTAAAATGGTTAGATGTAACGATACTAGGTTTAACAGTTTAAGATGCTTATCAGAACCTGTATTGCTCGTACTTTGTTTTATTGATTTCTAACCATGAGTTCGCCTTGCAATATGAACAGTTAGACTGCTTCTAACCAGTTCTGGACTGTACCAGTCATGTATGCAGTTAAAATGGTCAGATGTAACAATACTACGTTTAACGGTTTCACATGCGTATCAGATCCTGTATTGCTCATTTTCTAGTTTAAGTGTTTTATCTGGTATTTCACCGTCCATTACCACCAAGGAAATTGTTCCTGAACCAGTTGTGTACTGTTCCAATGCTGTATGCAGTTAAAATGGTTAGATGTAACGATACTAGGTTTACCAGTTTAAGATGCTTATCAGAACCTGTATTGCTCGTACTTGTTTTATTGATTTCTAACCATGAGTTCGCCTTGCAATATGAACAGTTAGACTGCTTCTAACCAGTTCTGGACTGTACCAGTCATGTATGCAGTTAAAATGGTCAGATGTAACAATACTACGTTTAACGGTTTCACATGCGTATCAGATCCTGTATTGCTCATTTTCTAGTTTAAGTGTTTTATCTGGTATTTCACCGTCCATTACCACCAAGGAAATTGTTCCTGAACCAGTTGTGTACTGTTCCAATGCTGTATGCAGTTAAAATGGTTAGATGTAACGATACTAGGTTTAACAGTTTAAGATGCTTATCAGAACCTGTATTGCTCGTACTTTGTTTTATTGATTTCTAACCATGAGTTCGCCTTGCAATATGAACAGTTAGACTGCTTCTAACCAGTTCTGGACTGTACCAGTCATGTATGCAGTTAAAATGGTCAGATGTAACAATACTACGTTTAACGGTTTCACATGCGTATCAGATCCTGTATTGCTCATTTTCTAGTTTAAGTGTTTTATCTGGTATTTCACCGTCCATTACCACCAAGGAAATTGTTCCTGAACCAGTTGTGTACTGTTCCAATGCTGTATGCAGTTAAAATGGTTAGATGTAACGATACTAGGTTTAACAGTTTAAGATGCTTATCAGAACCTGTATTGCTCGTACTTTGTTTTATTGATTTCTAACCATGAGTTCGCCTTGCAATATGAACAATTTGAATGCTTCTAAACCAGTTCTGGACTGTACCAGTCATGTATGCAGTTAAAATGGTCAGATGTAACAATACTACGTTTAACGGTTTCACATGCGTATCAGATCCTGTATTGCTCATTTTCTAGTTTAAGTGTTTTATCTGGTATTTCACCGTCCATTACCACTAAGGAAATTGTTCCTGAACCAGTTGTGTACTGTTCCAATGCTGTATGCAGTTAAAATGGTTAGATGTAACGATACTAGGTTTAACAGTTTAAGATGCTTATCAGAACCTGTATTGCTCGTACTTTGTTTTATTGATTTCTAACCATGAGTTCGCCTTGCAATATGAACAGTTAGACTGCTTCTAACCAGTTCTGGACTGTACCAGTCATGTATGCAGTTAAAATGGTCAGATGTAACAATACTACGTTTAACGGTTTCACATGCGTATCAGATCCTGTATTGCTCATTTTCTAGTTTAAGTGTTTTATCTGGTATTTCACCGTCCATTACCACTAAGGAAATTGTTCCTGAACCAGTTGTGTACTGTTCCAATGCTGTATGCAGTTAAAATGGTTAGATGTAACGATACTAGGTTTAACAGTTTAAGATGCTTATCAGAACCTGTATTGCTCGTACTTTGTTTTATTGATTTCTAACCATGAGTTCGCCTTGCAATATGAACAGTTAGACTGCTTCTAACCAGTTCTGGACTGTACCAGTCATGTATGCAGTTAAAATGGTCAGATGTAACAATACTACGTTTAACGGTTTCACATGCGTATCAGATCCTGTATTGCTCATTTTCTAGTTTAAGTGTTTTATCTGGTATTTCACCGTCCATTACCACCAAGGAAATTGTTCCTGAACCAGTTGTGTACTGTTCCAATGCTGTATGCAGTTAAAATGGTTAGATGTAACGATACTAGGTTTAACAGTTTAAGATGCTTATCAGAACCTGTATTGCTCGTACTTTGTTTTATTGATTTCTAACCATGAGTTCGCCTTGCAATATGAACAGTTAGACTGCTTCTAACCAGTTCTGGACTGTACCAGTCATGTATGCAGTTAAAATGGTCAGATGTAACAATACTACGTTTAACGGTTTCACATGCGTATCAGATCCTGTATTGCTCATTTTCTAGTTTAAGTGTTTTATCTGGTATTTCACCGTCCATTACCACTAAGGAAATTGTTCCTGAACCAGTTGTGTACTGTTCCAATGCTGTATGCAGTTAAAATGGTTAGATGTAACGATACTAGGTTTAACAGTTTAAGATGCTTATCAGAACCTGTATTGCTCGTACTTTGTTTTATTGATTTCTAACCATGAGTTCGCCTTGCAATATGAACAGTTAGAATGCTTCTAACCAGTTCTGGACTGTACCAGTCATGTATGCAGTTAAAATGGTCAGATGTAACAATACTACGTTTAACGGTTTCACATGCGTATCAGATCCTGTATTGCTCATTTTCTAGTTTAAGTGTTTTATCTGGTATTTCACCGTCCATTACCACCAAGGAAATTGTTCCTGAACCAGTTGTGTACTGTTCCAATGCTGTATGCAGTTAAAATGGTTAGATGTAACGATACTAGGTTTAACAGTTTAAGATGCTTATCAGAACCTGTATTGCTCGTACTTTGTTTTATTGATTTCTAACCATGAGTTCGCCTTGCAATATGAACAGTTAGAATGCTTCTAAACCAGTTCTGGACTGTACCAGTCATGTATGCAGTTAAAATGGTCAGATGTAACAATACTACGTTTAACGGTTTCACATGCGTATCAGATCCTGTATTGCTCATTTTCTAGTTTAAGTGTTTTATCTGGTATTTCACCGTCCATTACCACTAAGGAAATTGTTCCTGAACCAGTTGTGTACTGTTCCAATGCTGTATGCAGTTAAAATGGTTAGATGTAACGATAGCTAGGTTTAACAGTTTAAGATGCTTATCAGAACCTGTATTGCTCGTACTTGTTTTATTGATTTCTAACCATGAGTTCGCCTTGCAATATGAACAGTTAGACTGCTTCTAACCAGTTCTGGACTGTACCAGTCATGTATGCAGTTAAAATGGTCAGATGTAACAATACTACGTTTAACGGTTTCACATGCGTATCAGATCCTGTATTGCTCATTTTCTAGTTTAAGTGTTTTATCTGGTATTTCACCGTCCATTACCACCAAGGAAATTGTTCCTGAACCAGTTGTGTACTGTTCCAATGCTGTATGCAGTTAAAATGGTTAGATGTAACGATACTAGGTTTACCAGTTTAAGATGCTTATCAGAACCTGTATTGCTCGTACTTTGTTTTATTGATTTCTAACCATGAGTTCGCCTTGCAATATGAACAATTTAGAATGCTTCTAAACCAGTTCTGGACTGTACCAGTCATGTATGCAGTTAAAATGGTCAGATGTAACAATACTACGTTTAACTGGTTTCACATGCGTATCAGATCCTGTATTGCTCATTTTCTAGTTTAAGTGTTTTATCTGGTATTTCACCGTCCATTACCACTAAGGAAATTGTTCCTGAACCAGTTGTGTACTGTTCCAATGCTGTATGCAGTTAAAATGGTTAGATGTAACGATAGCTAGGTTTAACAGTTTAAGATGCTTATCAGAACCTGTATTGCTCGTACTTGTTTTATTGATTTCTAACCATGAGTTCGCCTTGCAATATGAACAGTTAGACTGCTTCTAACCAGTTCTGGACTGTACCAGTCATGTATGCAGTTAAAATGGTCAGATGTAACAATACTACGTTTAACGGTTTCACATGCGTATCAGATCCTGTATTGCTCATTTTCTAGTTTAAGTGTTTTATCTGGTATTTCACCGTCCATTACCACTAAGGAAATTGTTCCTGAACCAGTTGTGTACTGTTCCAATGCTGTATGCAGTTAAAATGGTTAGATGTAACGATACTAGGTTTAACAGTTTAAGATGCTTATCAGAACCTGTATTGCTCGTACTTTGTTTTATTGATTTCTAACCATGAGTTCGCCTTGCAATATGAACAGTTAGAATGCTTCTAACCAGTTCTGGACTGTACCAGTCATGTATGCAGTTAAAATGGTCAGATGTAACAATACTACGTTTAACGGTTTCACATGCGTATCAGATCCTGTATTGCTCATTTTCTAGTTTAAGTGTTTTATCTGGTATTTCACCGTCCATTACCACTAAGGAAATTGTTCCTGAACCAGTTGTGTACTGTTCCAATGCTGTATGCAGTTAAAATGGTTAGATGTAACGATACTAGGTTTAACAGTTTAAGATGCTTATCAGAACCTGTATTGCTCGTACTTGTTTTATTGATTTCTAACCATGAGTTCGCCTTGCAATATGAACAGTTAGACTGCTTCTAACCAGTTCTGGACTGTACCAGTCATGTATGCAGTTAAAATGGTCAGATGTAACAATACTACGTTTAACGGTTTCACATGCGTATCAGATCCTGTATTGCTCATTTTCTAGTTTAAGTGTTTTATCTGGTATTTCACCGTCCATTACCACTAAGGAAATTGTTCCTGAACCAGTTGTGTACTGTTCCAATGCTGTATGCAGTTAAAATGGTTAGATGTAACGATACTAGGTTTACCAGTTTAAGATGCTTATCAGAACCTGTATTGCTCGTACTTTGTTTTATTGATTTCTAACCATGAGTTCGCCTTGCAATATGAACAGTTAGACTGCTTCTAACCAGTTCTGGACTGTACCAGTCATGTATGCAGTTAAAATGGTCAGATGTAACAATACTACGTTTAACGGTTTCACATGCGTATCAGATCCTGTATTGCTCATTTTCTAGTTTAAGTGTTTTATCTGGTATTTCACCGTCCATTACCACCAAGGAAATTGTTCCTGAACCAGTTGTGTACTGTTCCAATGCTGTATGCAGTTAAAATGGTTAGATGTAACGATACTAGGTTTAACAGTTTAAGATGCTTATCAGAACCTGTATTGCTCGTACTTTGTTTTATTGATTTCTAACCATGAGTTCGCCTTGCAATATGAACAGTTAGACTGCTTCTAACCGGTTCTGGACTGTACCAGTCATGTATGCAGTTAAAATGGTCAGATGTAACAATACTACGTTTAACGGTTTCACATGCGTATCAGATCCTGTATTGCTCATTTTCTAGTTTAAGTGTTTTATCTGGTATTTCACCGTCCATTACCACCAAGGAAATTGTTCCTGAACCAGTTGTGTACTGTTCCAATACTGTATGCAGTTAAAATGGTTAGATGTAACGATTCTAGGTTTACCAGTTTAAGATGCTTATCAGAACCTGTATTGCTCGTACTTTGTTTTATTGATTTCTAACCATGAGTTCGCCTTGCAATATGAACAATTTGAATGTTCTAAACCAGTTCTGGACTGTACCAGTCATGTATGCAGTTAAAATGGTCAGATGTAACAATACTACGTTTAATGGTTTCACATGCGTATCAGATCCTGTATTGCTCATTTTCTAGTTTAAGTGTTTTATCTGGTATTTCACCGTCCATTACCACTAAGGAAATTGTTCCTGAACCAGTTGTGTACTGTTCCAATGCTGTATGCAGTTAAAATGGTTAGATATAACGATATCTAGGTTTACCAGTTTAAGATGCTTATCAGAATCTGTATTGCTCGTACTTTGTTTTATTGATTTCTAACCATGAGTTCGCCTTGCAATATGAACAGTTAGACTGCTTCTAACCAGTTCTGGACTGTACCAGTCATGTATGCAGTTAAAATGGTCAGATGTAACAATACTACGTTTAACGGTTTCACATGCGTATCAGATCCTGTATTGCTCATTTTCTAGTTTAAGTTTTTTATCTGGTATTTCACCGTCCATTACCACCAAGGAAATTGTTCCTGAACCAGTTGTGTACTGTTCCAATGCTGTATGCAGTTAAAATGGTTAGATGTAACGATACTAGGTTTACCAGTTTAAGATGCTTATCAGAACCTGTATTGCTCGTACTTTGTTTTATTGATTTCTAACCATGAGTTCGCCTTGCAATATGAAAAGTTAGACTGCTTCTAACCAGTTCTGGACTGTACTAATCATGTATGCAGTTAAAATGGTCAGGTGTAACAATACTACGTTTAACGGTTTCACATGCGTATCAGATCCTGTATTGCTCATTTTCTTGTTTAAGTGTTTTATCTTGTATTTCTCCGTCCATTACCACTAAGGAAATTGTTCCTGAACCAGTTGTGTACTGTTCCAATGCTGTATGCAGTTAAAATGGTTAGATGTAACGATAGTAGGTTTAACAGTTTAAGATGCTTATCAGAACCTGTATTGCTCGTACTTTGTTTTGTTGATTTCTAACCATGATTTCGCCTTGCAATATGAACAAGTTAGACTGCTTCTAACCAGTTCTGGACTGTACCAGTCATGTATGCAGTTAAAATGGTCAGATGTAACAATACTACGTTTAACGGTTTCACATGCGTATCAGATCCTGTATTGCTCATTTTCTAGTTTAAGTGTTTTATCTGGTATTTCACCGTCCATTACCACTAAGGAAATTGTTTCTGAACCAGTTGTGTACTGTTCCAATGCTGTATGCAGTTAAAATGGTTAGATGTAACGATACTAGGTTTAACAGTTTAAGATGCTTATCAGAACCTGTATTGCTCGTACTTTGTTTTATTGATTTCTAACCATGAGTTCGCCTTGCAATATGAACAATTTGAATGCTTCTAAACCAGTTCTGGACTGTACCAGTCATGTATGCAGTTAAAATGGTCAGATGTAACAATACTACGTTTAACGGTTTCACATGCGTATCAGATCCTGTATTGCTCATTTTCTAGTTTAAGTGTTTTATCTGGTATTTCACCGTCCATTACCACTAAGGAAATTGTTCCTGAACCAGTTGTGTACTGTTCCAATGCTGTATGCAGTTAAAATGGTTAGATGTAACGATACTAGGTTTAACAGTTTAAGATGCTTATCAGAACCTGTATTGCTCGTACCTTGTTTTATTGATTTCTAACCATGAGTTCGCCTTGCAATATGAACAGTTAGACTGCTTCTAACCAGTTCTGGACTGTACCAGTCATGTATGCAGTTAAAATGGTCAGATGTAACAATACTACGTTTAACGGTTTCACATGCGTATCAGATCCTGTATTGCTCATTTTCTAGTTTAAGTGTTTTATCTGGTATTTCACCGTCCATTACCACCAAGGAAATTGTTCCTGAACCAGTTGTGTACTGTTCCAATGCTGTATGCAGTTAAAATGGTTAGATGTAACGATACTAGGTTTACCAGTTTAAGATGCTTATCAGAACCTGTCTTGCTCGTACTTTATTTTATTGATTTCTAACCATGAGTTCGCCTTGCAATATAAACAATTTGAATGTTCTAAACCAGTTCTGGACTGTACCAGCCATGTATGCAGTTAAAATGATCATATGTAACAATACTGCGTTTAATGGTATCACATGCGTATCAGATCCTGTATTGCTCATTTTCTAGTTTAAGTATTTTATCTGGTATTTCTCCGTCCATTACCACTAAGGAAATTGTTCCTGAACCAGTTGTGTACTGTTCCAATGCTGTATGCAGTTAAAATGGTTAGATGTAACGATAGTAGGTTTAACAGTTTAAGATGCTTATCAGAACCTGTATTGCTCGTACCTTGTTTTATTGATTTCTAACCATGAGTTTGCCTTGCAATATGAACAGTTAGACTGCTTCTAACCAGTTCTGGACTGTACCAGTCATGTATGCAGTTAAAATGGTCAGATGTAACAATACTACGTTTAATGGTTTCACATGCGTATCAGATCCTGTATTGCTCATTTTCTAGTTTAAGTATTTTATCTGGTATTTCACCGTCCATTACCACTAAGGAAATTGTTCCTGAACCAGTTGTGTACTGTTCCAATGCTGTATGCAGTTAAAATGGTTAGATGTAACGATACTAGGTTTAACAGTTTAAGATGCTTATCAGAACCTGTATTGCTCGTACTTTGTTTTATTGATTTCTAACCATGAGTTCGCCTTGCAATATGAACAATTTAGAATGCTTCTAACCAGTTCTGGACTGTACCAGTCATGTATGCAGTTAAAATGGTCAGATGTAACAATACTACGTTTAACGGTTTCACATGCGTATCAGATCCTGTATTGCTCATTTTCTAGTTTAAGTGTTTTATCTGGTATTTCACCGTCCATTACCACAAGGAAATTGTTCCTGAACCAGTTGTGTACTGTTCCAATGCTGTATGCAGTTAAAATGGTTAGATGTAACGATACTAGGTTTAACAGTTTAAGATGCTTATCAGAACCTGTATTGCTCGTACTTTGTTTTATTGATTTCTAACCATGAGTTCGCCTTGCAATATGAACAGTTAGACTGCTTCTAACCAGTTCTGGACTGTACCAGTCATGTATGCAGTTAAAATGGTCAGATGTAACAATACTACGTTTAACGGTTTCACATGCGTATCAGATCCTGTATTGCTCATTTTCTAGTTTAAGTGTTTTATCTGTATTTCACCGTCCATTACCACCAAGGAAATTGTTCCTGAACCAGTTGTGTACTGTTCCAATGCTGTATGCAGTTAAAATGGTTAGATGTAACGATACTAGGTTTACCAGTTTAAGATGCTTATCAGAACCTGTATTGCTCGTACTTTGTTTTATTGATTTCTAACCATGAGTTCGCCTTGCAATATGAACAGTTAGACTGCTTCTAACCAGTTCTGGACTGTACCTAATCATGTATGCAGTTAAAATGGTCAGATGTAACAATACTACGTTTAACGGTTTCACATGATTATCAGATCCTGCATTGCTCATTTTCTAGTTTAAGTGTTTTATCTGATAATTCACCGTCTATTACCACCAAGGAAATTCGTCATGAACCAGTTGTGTACTGTTCCAATACTGTATGCAGTTAAAATGGTTAGCTATAACGATACTAGGTTACCAGTTTAAGATTGCTTATCAGAACTGTCTTGCTCGTACTTATTTT